>RCHF01000298.1:0-98525 GCA_003987895.1 Neonothopanus nambi
ATCTTCCTCCAAAGTTTATGCATCCGGATGCTGATAGCGAGAAGATTTCTGCAAGTATCTCGACAGGTAATCTGCGGATAGGAGCAAAGAGCCCGTGCGTTTGGTCACAATATCTCTGAGAACGCTTGCGATCCTCCTCAAGCTCAGAGATTGCATTACGAAGCCGCGCAATTTCGGTATCGATACAGCGAGTTTCTTCTACCCGATCGTCAATAAAGCGAGAGATTTGGGGGATCTGTGGTTCGCCAGGTATTACATTGCCTCGTAGAAGACCTACGATGGAGGTCGAGTCGATGGAATTCATGGCATGAGGCTCAGGGGCGTGATTGCGTTCGCAGCTACGCGTAGCAGAAGAGTAAGGAAAGTCTTCAGGTTGCATGGGCCACAAGAGGCTATGCCAAAAGCTGAAGGGGATAGAAAGGTAGGGAACAAAGTGCATTTCGTTTTGAGGGTATGAATCTCGAGATAAAGGTTGCGGTCCTGACTATTCCAGAAAACTCCAAGGGACAAAGATTGACGGAAGATTCAATTGAGATAAAGCCCTAAGTTTATGCAGTATGAGACCCTCACACTACGATGGGCACCAATAAAATCTAAAGGTTATACATACCAGTAGAGGATATGTGATGAGTGCAGGTTGAAGGCAGCTAAGGCCATGGTGGTTACTAAATACTGACTTGGTAACACGCGCACAACACATGTTTGCAACATGGGGTGTGTGTGTGTGCAACATGCAATAGTGGCGGTCAGAGTGGCGATCAAAAAGGTTGGGTGAGTATACTTAGGTCCCTCGAGCCCTCCGAGGAAGCCAGCAATAATTCAAAGTCCGACTGTTGCCATCGTTCGGCCGCCGGCGACGCGCGCTCTCATCAAGTGAATTCAGCTAAAATTGAGCTTTTCCCTTATGCATGGGTATACCAAGTGTACTCAACTGTAAGTATTCAGTGTATTTGAAGATGCCTCCTTTGAATCACCTTCAATTTATATCCATCCGGCGTAATCAAAAACATGTCACCTAATAAGCGTATATGCTTCAAAATCACACTGAAAAGTGTAAAAAGCATCGTCTCACAATTTATTTTGCAAATAGCTCTTGAATGAAGCAAGTTATGAGGGCTAGAGCAATGCAGATGTGATCAGCTCATTGAGGACTACAAAATAAATTTTTGTGGTCAAAGCTGTTTATATCATCTGTGGAGCCTTCAATACGAAAGGAAGACTGGAATTGGGCTGTTCATTGTAAGCCTTCCTTTCTGTAAGAAGTTCCTCCTGCTTCTCTTTATACCCTTCAAAGCTCCTTTAGATTTGCCGAATAAATTTTGAGAAGAGAAAAATTGTGCCTGAAAGTGAAAAAGCAGAAATTGACATCCTTGGTCCAAGTTATGCATTATGAATCCTCGCACGGCAGCAGCGCTATATCCTAGAAGGCATTCATCAAATTCATGACCCAAGCAAGACATTACAATATTGTCTATTTAGCACGGGTATATAGATATGTGGACTTCAACCTCGACCCTCAAACTCAGAAACCAGTATCGCCATCAAACAACACATTCAACCACGCCGCCAACCGGACTCCTTGCTTGGCGATTTGTTCCTCGATGATGGGTACGGCTTTGGTGTAGTAAGCGCTCGTGCAGAGGTCGGAGTAATCATCGTAGGTGAACACAAAGGACTAGGTTGAACGAAGGTAAGTATCAATTTGAATAACGGAACCATAGGGTTGAAGATAGGATGAACTTAGAAGAACTCAAATGCAGAGATGCAGTACTCACGCAATCGTAACTATTCGCGTCCTGAGCCCAAACAAGGGGACATTCAAGCGGTTTAATTGCTCGGCGGTCAAGGATACTACGGACATCATTTTCGACGTCCGTGCCCACACTCCGTTTGCTGCTCACGAGCTCAGTAGTGGAGGAGCAGGAAAGCCAGGAAGACGTTAGGGATTTGTAAGAGCCGGACTGTGGGATGGGATGGATGAGTGAAGTTGGAAATGGAACGAAGCAGGTAAGATGAGACGGGAAGGGGACGTGAGGTGCGCGAGGGTAACAGGGAAGCAGACATACCTGAATACGTGTAGTCAAAGAATCAGCCCAGGTCGTAACGGAGTCACTGTAATTGGCTTCCACAAGTTTGTTGATAATTCCCGAGTCCCAGACCTTTGATTTGAATTGTGAGTGTAAGTGTTTCGTGAATAGAGAAAGCGTTAGACATACGGAATGCAGATTAGTCGAAGAGCCAGAACACTTGGCATCGATGTCGTTCCCACCGACTTCTGTCGCTTCAACGTGGAGAGGCTGACCGATGTCACCGATGAACTAGACAATAGATATTCGAAAGTTAATTCCGATCTATGTAATGCTGAATGATAGGCATACGTGATCTGAAAAATGCATGTACGAATAATTAGAGGTGTCAGAGAGGAAATTTAGTGACGTGACATACCGAGAAACTTCAAAGCTTCCTGTCTCTGCGTCTTCGAAAGTGAAGTATCGACGACTCTGGTTGTGTAATTGGCGATTGCAGTTACTATTCCATTTCCATTGAACGAGTCAGACATTCATGATATGTATCACCGTTAGAATGGATTAACGCACGAATGCACTCCCCATCCCCACAGTCCCTCGATTCGGAGACGGAGCAGGAAGTCGGTGGGTCGTCTGTTTTTTAGATCACCGAGTTAATTTTGAGGCCACTTTAAGGGGGTAGACGAGTGATTACCTTCAGCATCAACAAAGTGGAGAGGCTTGGACCTATGTACATATGTCCGGTATCAGTTCAATCATTCGATTTCGGACTTCAAAGTAAGTCGGTCGGTAAGAATACGTACCAGGTATATGCACTCTCATATTTCACGTCATCTGCCCACTAAAATCCGACGGCGAAAGTAAGTATGCGCACTGAGCGAGCAAAACTACGATAGGCGCGCGCACGACTTACAGTGGCAGCGGGTCCCAATGACTCATCATAAGTCGATCCGAGGGATGATTTGACAAATGAGAGGGCTTCAGGTGCGAGGAACTGCAGTACAGCACGGGAATTGAAGATTGTAAGTAGAAGAAAATGAAAGTGAATCGTGATCCGGCGTACCTCCATAGCGACATAGCTTTAGGTTACGAGAAATAGGTTGCGGAAGCATGAAACACAAGGAATGGATGGGTTTACGCATAATAATGAGCGAGTAAACACTCACCCAACAGCTTCGTGGCCCGTAGCACCCCACGCATGGGCTCCGTTCACGAGGGCAAGAGACAGAATGACCAGGTTCGTGAGGGAAGACATCTCGAGTGGCGGAGTGTTGCTACAACTGTACAAGGGAGCAACTGAAGCTTGACCGGGACCATCTGGAGAGAGAGGGGGGGGGGGGGTTTATGTATGCCAAGACAAAGCTCATAAATCCTATCTTTAGTCGGTAAAGCTACGCATGGTGTTGCGCAAAGATATTGAAACGTTCCGACTTAAACATGATGAGCGCATGCGCACTGTACGTGCCCTTGTGCGCTACGGGTCCGAACCAAGAACTCGTAATATGTATATGCCTTGATGAGCCCCACAAAAGCTTAACTCTGATAGTTGATGTCCATATGCTGCGAAATCAAGATTTTCCCAGAGTTTACAGCTGGCATATGTATTCCGTCCATGTGGCTGTAAGAAGGATATGTACTTAGGTAAGTGTGACAGCGGGATAAGTACTTAGCAAACGAGTGCTTTCAAACGTTGGAAACGGCCATGAGGAGAGATATTCGAATTTCGGTATAAGTACGACGTGGTGACATCTATTGTACCCCAGACCTAGAGAGATAAGAACTGAGATAAGTAAATATGCGCATGGTGCGTCTTCGAAGAGATCGTCTCGGAGGGAGGAGGGCCTAAAGCCTAAGAAGCATTTCCATAAGTTACCTGGACAGGTGAACTCGAGGTTATTGATGATTAGGAGTGCGACGACTCATTGCGGGAGCGGAGAGAACCCGGCTGAAGGTGGCTAGAGAGCGGGTTTGATGGAAGAATGTGAGTTCAAAAGATTCGACCGGTGAGTACAGGGAGGGATAGAGCAAGTGCACTCGGCGCACGTTTGATCTTGTGAGTAGGTCATGTCTTTGATATGCAGTCTTCCACATGTACAATTGCAAGTGTGGCTGAATTCATACGCCTCTTGTCAGTGTCAGGAATCCCTGTCGACGTGTAATGCAGCTCGTGAGCGCATTCTTGTTTTCAACCTGACAGTGATGATGATGATTGGCATGTTCGCAATAATGCTACGTGAGGCGGGTGAAGCGTTAGAGAGCCTTGAAGACGAGGAAAAGGAGGAGAGCTGACCGTAATAGTTATGCGAAATTGCTGCAAGCACGCGATAGTCATACTAGACTTCCGAAATTCAGACACTTGCTTCGACGTCAATCCTCCACCGAGTCGAGGTCAAGTTGCCTTTCCCGCACTCCCAATTCCCATCTCCACTACATATTTCTCCCTACCAATCCTCCGCATCTCATCCATAACCTCACCGACTTTCTGAAATTCTATCCATCGCCCAGCAAGTGTTCCGCTCTCCGATTCCACACTATCACTATTGTTCAGGTGTAAGGGCTCCAAGAACCTCAGCCGCATGGCTAGCCATTGCATAGACTTGACGTTGTCCACGAACTCTTCGAGGTGTTCTTGGGATCCTTGAGCATAAATGACACCAGGATAGCCGACTTTTGCAAAGCCGGAGATGGAAAGAGAGGAGGACCAGTGTTGGAGGGAGCGACGTTTCGTAGGGGAGACCAGGTGGTGAGAGGTGAAGAGGGCGTGGTATGGCACGAGCGAGGTTGATGAGGGAGGCTGAGCTGCAGAAAATTTTGAAGGAATTGATGATAAATCGGTAGATGCAGGCTCCTGGTCCACTTTTTCGTGCAGAAGAGGAAGTAAGTGGAGAGATATGAGCTGGTAGATTGGAAACCTGGATACCGTGTTCAGCATTCAAACTCAAGCTCAAAAATGTACCTCAGTGCTTACTCTGTATCACCAATCTCAACCATCTTCACCTTAACGACTTGCTGCCAGTATTCCTGTTCAGATCTAGAGATATCTTCTCCTTTCACAGAAACGGAAGCGTTCGCGGAAGAGTATGGTGCATTTCCAGGAGCAGGATTAGGGAGCGTTATTTCAAACCAAATGTTCAGAGTTTCCAGTCCAGTTTGGAAGCAAGGTGGCGGCAGAGGTTGAGAWTGAGACTGGASCCAGGTTGCAAGAGCTTGGGATCCTTTGGTATTATATTCCTCCAACGCTTCATTCCACGAGTCGCAGTGATCCAGGAAAACAAAAAGCTCTCCAGGCAGTAAAGAGCAGCTTATGAGCTGTAATTCTTCGAGCTGGCGTTCCAGATGAGGAGAAATCATTTTTTCATTCGATTTTGAGGTCCAAAGCTGGTCTAAAGCACGACGTCCGTCAAAACTCGAGACGTCGAGGGTATGCTTAGTCATGGTTTTGTGACGTGACTTACACGTGACTGTCGCGTCGTGTCACACACGTTGATTCGCCAACTGAGAACTCCTTTCAGACCTCTACAACTACTACCAAAGCACTTCGTTCTAGCTCGCCATCGCCTACAGTGCTGGACGAACGATGCCACCACGACGCTCATCGCGTGGCAGAGCCTCAGTGGAACCTCAACCAGTTGAATCTGCTCCTATGAAGCGCAAAAGGAGTCAGCCGATTGATATTGATGATTTGGAGGAAAAAGAGAACGTAGCGAAACCGCCTTCCAGAGCGCGAAGGAGCTCGTCGGCTAAGACCACGCCTGCTCCTTCTGCTAGATCAAGAGCTTCTGCACGTGCGAGGGAATCCGTGTTGGAGGATTTGCCTGAGACAGAGGATGAGACGGACGCGGCGCCTCCTATGAAGAGGAAGCGACCTTCGTTAGAGGCGGAAGATGAGGAGCATGCGGCAAAGAGTGAAGAAGATGAGGACGAGGAGG
The DNA here is from genome assembly GCA_003987895.1 of Neonothopanus nambi. Lineage (NCBI taxonomy): Eukaryota > Fungi > Basidiomycota > Agaricomycetes > Agaricales > Omphalotaceae > Neonothopanus > Neonothopanus nambi. The sequence goes on from RCHF01000298.1 coordinate 5,957, forward strand.
AATACGAGGATGTGAAGCCTAAGGGAAGGAAGAGTAGTGCGCCTATGCCGAGGCAAACTGCAAGGAGAGGAAAACCTTTTCGCGTTGCCGCAACACAGTCTCGGTCGACTCGTGGTAAAAAACCACAGCTTGTTCAGTCTGAAACAGAGGATGAAGATGGGAAGGAGAGTGGGCCTGAACTCGTGAAGTCTGCTCAGGCAAGCGATTCCGATGTTGCCATGGACGACGAGGACGAGGATGCACAGCCGGTGCCCCTAAAGAAGAAGGGTCGGTCAACGGCGAGGGCGTCAGCCGTGAATTCTGCTTCACACCCCTCATCGCGGCGGTCATCTAGGCAGCAATCTAACAAAGACGAAGAAGAGGACGACGATGACGACGAAGTCGCACCGATACCTCCAAAGAAAAAGGGTAGGGCTGCGCCAAAGGCTTCTGGCTCTAAACCGACTTCAAAGTCCTCGTCTCGTCGATCATCTGCGCAGCAAGCGATTGGTGAAGAGGAAGAAGAGGAAGAGGGCAAACCGGTGGCTCCTGCACCTGTCGAAGAAGAGGAGGAGGAGGAAGAGGAGAAGTCACTTTTAATGGATGCTCCTCCCGTTCTACCGCCTACCTCTCAGCCTCAAGTCACTTCGATCCCTGAAGAACCCGAAGGCCCTCATTCCCGCCTCGTTATTCACAAGTTAGTGCTCAATAACTTCAAGAGTTACGCCGGTCGTCAAGAAATCGGGCCTTTTCATAAGGTAATTTTCAGCTTTTATCGGCATTTCAAATTACAGCCAAGCTGATGTTAGAGGCACATTCCTAGTCTTTTTCTTCCATCGTCGGAGCTAATGGTTCTGGCAAATCCAACACTATCGACGCACTTCTTTTTGTATTCGGGTACCGTGCAACCAAGATGCGGCAAGCCAGACTCTCTGAGCTGATTCATAACTCTGCTCGCTATCCCGATCTCGATGAATGTAGCGTCGAGGTTGTCTTCCGCGATATTATCGATTTGGTAAGTGGCTCGGAGCTCCACCACTAGGATTTATAATGGCGGGCTGAATGTCTTACTGTAGCCTGGCCCCGATGCGTTCGAGATAGTGCCTAACTCTCAGCTAATTGTCGCGCGCCATGCGTACAGGAATAACAGCAGCACGTATACTATCAACGGCAGGAATAGTAGCTTCTCGGAAGTGCAAATGCTGTTGAAGGGCCGCGGAATCGACTTGGATCACAAGCGGTTCCTAATTCTTCAGGTAAATACATTATCATTATCGTCAGACCCGCTCCTGACGTCCCGTTCTCATTAGGGTGAAGTCGAGTCCATTGCACAGATGAAGCCTAAGGGCACCGAACACGACGATGGGCTGCTCGAGTACCTCGAAGACATCATCGGCACATCGAAGTACAAGCAGCCTATCGACGACGCCCTCGTCGAGATGGAGGCTTTACAGGAAGATCGCAGTGAGAAGCTTAACCGCCTGCGACTTGTTGAGAAAGAGAAAAATTCGCTAGAGGAAAAGAAGAAAGAAGCTGTGGATTATCTGAAGCTACAAAATGAGCATGTCAGAGCGCAGTCAAAGCTGTATCAATGGTATATTTGGCAGACGCTGCAGAATGACGAGAAGTTGAGGATGCTTATTGTGAGTTTTCCCCCCTCTTCCCTTTCGGTTCTCTTGGTTTCTTGAAATGATGATGGTGCTGATGTGCTGGGATTGTGTTAGGAACGAAGCCAGAAGCAGCTTGATGAAGAGACGGAGAAGAACAAAGATGACGTGGAACATCTGAAGGCACTTCAGAGCCATTACGCTGAGCGCGAAGAGGCATACAAGGTAGACACTGCCCGACACTCTCTTTGATATATGAGCGCTCATGTTTACTTGACATTCGTCTATGTAGGAAGTACGAGCTGCTGCTATTGCTGCTCAAAAGGAACTCGCGGATCACGAGAAGCAGAACGTCGAACTTAACGAGCACCGGAAGCATGCTGCGGCCAAGTCGAAGAAGGTTAAGAAGTCATTATCAGATGTGAGTCTCTATATTGTGTTTTCGTGCGATATCCTTTATTTATGATATCCCATGGGCTAGGCAACGACTGCTCGCAAGACGGCGCAGAACACCATTGAAGACAGTACGGAGAAGATCGAGAAGGAGAAAAAGAAGCTTGCTCAGTACGAGGTCTCGTTGGATGAGGAAGAGAAGATTCTTGCACAAATCCAGGACAGTCTTAAAGGTACGATTTACTTTTTCACACTTGTCTTTAGGATATGATCTCATGCTATACATGTGTATAGATAAGACACAGAAGTTCTACGAGCAGAAAGAAGCCTTGCAGAAAGAGCTACAACCTTGGACTGCAAAGATGAATGCCAAGCAGGCTGAGATTGATGTGGCTACTGGTGAACGTGATGCTCTGGTGAAGAAAGCTGAGGCGGCGAAAGCTGCTAGTGATGAAGCGGAGGAGAATCTTGCCAAGTTGAAAGCTGAGCATGTAGAAAAGGCAAGTCTTTTGTCATTCATTCATGAAATGGTCTGCCCTCAAACTTATCCGGTTTTTGTAGACCCAGCGGCAAGCTGATTGTAAGTCGAGGAAAGCGCAGTTGAAGAGCCAGAAGGAGGCCGCGCAGAAGAGGCTAGCTGTAAGTCTGAGTCTCATTTTTGGCGGCATCTTATTCATATTGATGGCATCTGTTTAGACTGCTCAAGAGCAAGAGAAACGGTGGCGAGCAAAAGCTTCGGCTGCGAATCAACGTGTCCAGGAAGCGAAAGCGTCTCAGGCTGAGACCAAGTCGCAAGGCAAAGTTCTGGATAGCTTGACGCGCCTCAGGGATTCTGGTCGTATGAATGGATTCCATGTAATTTTTATCCCTCTCAGAGCCGATGTGATTGACAAACACTTGTGGCTATAGGGCCGTCTGGGGAGCCTTGGGACGATTCCAAGTGAATTTGACGTCGCTATTTCCACTGCCTGCAGCTCGCTCAACAACCTGGTGGTCGACACCGTTGACCAAGGACAAGCCTGCATCGAGTACCTCCGAAACCAGAACATCGGGCGTGCGTCGTTCATGGTCATAGAAAAGATCAACTACCCTCCAGAGAAGCTTCAGAAAATTCAAACGCCTGAAAACGTCCCGCGTCTCTTTGACCTCATCAAACCTAAAGAGCCACGCTTTGCGCCAGTGTTTTACAAGGCCATCTCGGATACCCTCGTTGCGAAGGACATGGAACAAGCAAATCGTATCGCCTTTGGAGGCTCGAAGCGCTGGCGAGTGGTGACGCTTTCCGGACAGCTTATTGATATCTCTGGTACGATGTCGGGTGGTGGTACCCAGGTTGCGCGGGGTGGGATGAGCTCCAAGCTCGCGGCGGATTCTGTCAGTCCTCAGGTGCTGAAAGGGTATGAACAGGAGAGCCAGGAAGCTGCTCGGGAACTGGAGAATGCAAGTCGGGAGGTTAGGCAGGCCGAGGCGGAGCTGGAGGAGGTTAATAAGGCTGGACCAGCGATCGATTTGGAGTATGAGAAGCTCGGGTTGGATATCACGACTGGGAGTCATAGGATTACTGAGGCTGAGAAACGCGTTCGGGATCTTAAGTAAGTCTCCCTCTTGTATAATCATTTTTACCTGTTCCTTAACACTGTTCGCAGATCGCACAGCAAGCCTGATGCAACAGACGTTGCAAGAATCTCTGTTCTGGACAAGAGCATAGCCACATTTTCCGCTGCTTTGGAGCAACTTCAAGAAAGGGCTAATGCTATCGAGGCCTCTCTGAAAGAAGTAGAGGACAAGATTCTCCAGATTGGAGGGTCCAAGCTCCTTGCACAGAAGTCCAAAGTCGAAGGTATTCGGAATCACATCAACTTGACGAACGATACCATTACAAATGCCGAGGTCGCCAAAGCGAAGGCTGAGAAGGATTTGATTAAATATGATTCGACTATCGAAACCGATACGAAAGCACTTAAAGAAGCCGACGCGCAAGTGGCCGACTTTGATAGACAGCTTGCTGACCTTGGAAGATATGTCGCGGAACTTGAAGCAAGAGTAGAAGAGGCTCAGACTGCAGAGGAGAACTCGAGGGAGGATCTTGATCAGCTGAGAGCGGAGCTGGAGGAGAAGGCAGAGCAGGTCGAAGCATTTAAACAGACTGAGGTGAGTCCTTTTACTACTTTTTCCTCCGGTTCTTGAATGTCTATTCATGCTGAACGTCACGTTGCAGAATAAAATTCGAAAGGAACTGACACAGTACGAAAAGGACTACAAGGAGAATGAACAGACGATGGAGCACTGGCAGACACAGCATGACGAGTTGGTCCTCGAAGAAATTGAGCAAGTATCTGTTTTTATTTATCCTCTGAAGGTAACTAATATGATCATAAATAGCGATGATGATGAGGATGATGAGGAGGAGGATGAAGAGAGCAAGGATGGAGATGATAATGGCAGGGATGGGGATGTCAAGGCGAATCCTGACCGGCCGCCGAAGAAAAAACACTCGCCACATGAACTGCGCACGTACACCACTGCTGAGCTTTCGAAAATGAACAAGCGTGAATTGAACGCTGACGTACAGACGTTTGACGGTACAGTCCTAACTCTTTCTCCTATCGGCTTCCACTAAAATCCTTGCGTGTCTTCTCTTTCTCAGACCAACTGAAGCGTGCCAAACCGAACCTGAGCGTGCTTGATGAATATAAGCAACGCGAAGAAGAATACTTCAGTCGTCTAGAGGACCTCGAGAAGGTGACGCAAAAGAGGGACGCCCAGAAGAAGACGTACGATGATCTGAGAAAGCAGCGTCTTGACGAGTTCATGACCGGCTTCAGTGCAATTTCTTTGAAGCTGAAAGAGATGTATCAGGTAATGCTTTCTTACATAGTGGAGTGTTCTGGAAAAGCTTTGCTGACGCGAATAGTAGATGATTACCATTGGCGGTAACGCAGAGCTGGAGCTTGTGGACAGTATGGACCCTTTCTCGGAGGGTATCATATTCAGTGTCATGCCGCCAAAGAAGAGCTGGAAGAACATCTCGAATTTGTCTGGTGGTGAAAAGACCTTGAGTTCACTTGCTCTGGTATTCGCGCTGCACGTATTCAAGGTGCGTCCTGTCTCTCTCAAGACGTATAACGTTTCCATAACCGCTTTCTTCGCTCATTTAGCCCACCCCACTTTATTTCATGGACGAGATTGATGCCGCACTGGATTTCAGGAACGTCTCAATTGTCGCAAACTATATTAAAGACCGAACAAAGAACGCGCAGTTCATTATTATTTCGCTTCGGTATGAGGTCTTATAACTTGATGGTCTCTTTACCATTCACTAAATTTTGTATGCAGGAATGATATGTTCGAAATGAGTCACCGTCTCATTGGAATATACAAGACGGCGAATGCGACACAGAGTACGTTTCTAGAGTTCCTTTTATCGTTGTGTTTCGCTGACTGTGACCACGATATAGGCATCTCAATCGACAATCATGATTTGAATGCTCGTCCGGCGAACGCAAACCCGGCCAGTGGCAGTGGGTCGGCTCACGCGCAAGTTCAAGTTGAAGCATAGTCGCATGGTTCAAATGTCTACCTATCTGTTATCTATTCTTTCATTGTATTCAAGATCTTTGTTCTCTTGTCTCATTCTCTGCTCCCTGTCTCCATTCGGTGTGATGATTAGTGTAATTATTACTGAAGGCCAATGTTGCAATGTTTTTACAGTACAATCATCGTAAAGTTACGGTTTTTTGTGTCAATCATATCCCTTTCTCTTCCTAGCATTGTCAGTTTACTGGCTCCCTAAAAGCAGTGAGCTATAAGATTCCCAGGAGAATATCCCCCCCAATGTACGCGGTACCTTGCCACCAGGACCACTCTGCAGCTTGAGCTCAAAAGTCGCTTCTTAATTCCCAATTTATAGCATCATAAGCTACGAAACCTCGAATAGGTGCTCAAGCATGGCTATATCATGTACCTCTTCAATGGGCTCTTCATCAATTGCACCCTCCGGACGCCAAAGATCCGGCCCTCTGTTGACATTCATCGGGTACTTCACCTTACCCTTCTCTCCTGCCCAATCAAAATCCAAAAACACAAAACTCGTCGGATCCTTGTTCCCCACCAACAAATTCACGTCACGAATATCACCATGAACGTATCCCTTCTCGTGGAATGCCTTCACTTTCGATCTGACTGCAGATTTCAGCGCGTCCGTACAATCAGCATCACAAAACTCGTGATACTTGTCCTTCAGATCGTCCATCACCACGAGATACCATCCGCCGGGGAGGTACTCAAATCCTCTCAGCTTGGGAGCACACCCAAGATCGGCAAGCGCCCGATGGGCGTCTGATGAATACCGGCGGACAAACTTTACACATATGTACTCGTCTTCCGACGTCCTAGCAAAGAACACAAGGCTATCTTTGTGAAGTTGCCACTCGTAGATAAACTTGATCTGACGCGACGTCTCGAGGTCAGTGTAGGATGATGGATATGGGAAGACGGTTTGATACGGGAATCTAGCTTGACGCAGGAGTCTGGTTCGATGGGGTTCTTCGGAGAAGGCTTCAGTCCGATAGTAGTTCTTGAGTGATTGGATCGCTTTCTTGATCGCGCCTAAGAGTCTTGCGCCCACCAGCCTCATCGGGGTATCGGTAGGGTGGATGTTCAGAGGGAAAACAGAAGTGAGCATCTGCGCGCTCGGACGATTCGACCATACGGCACCCGCGACACCAATGTATGGTCCTGTGTAACAGTTATTAGAGACGTTCGGTAGTGCCACCACTCTGACGTACCAAAATGAAGGATGAGTAGGCACGGATGGTTCGTTCTCTTGAATTTCTGGATATCGGTTCGCTCAATCTTCCGGACTGCCTCTACCCAATAGAGAATGCTCTGAAAGAACGGCTCAGCACCACCCGTTGAGGACACCTCATTCTTTCCCTCGACAAAAGCGGGGTATACGTCGAGGCCATCGACTGCAATGTGCACATCTCCATTCGTCTTATATTTTCCATTCACAGTGCTCATAGTGAACTCGAGGCCGTGGCGGCACATGACCTGTCGGAATTTCGACATACGATCACGTTCAGACTGAAAAATTACTGTCATTTCGTGCGCGAGGTCAGCTAGAAAATTGTGTTCGTCTACGGTTGGCTTGTATGTCGCGCAGTCTTCCACAAATTGGGCGAAAACAGGATGGAATAGTGTTGGAGGCACTGTGTGGTTTGGAGCCACATCTGAAAGATTATTACTGGCTGGTCTGCCGCAGAGGACAGCTGTCTCATTATTTGTCTGGCGGTATTTGAACTCGGACGGTTTCCCACCACTTGAGGGTGCTTCGGGAGGGTTATGTTTGAAGAATAGACTCCGGGGATCGAAATCCGGCGACAGTGAGTCGGACGAAGGCCAACCTAGAGCGAGTGGGTTAGAGAAGTGCGGTATATGGTGATCCGACTCACCTCGTATGATGATGTTCACATATCTATCTTCGATTTCTTGAGAAAATATCTGCCCCGCTCTTTCAATAGGCTCCCATTGAGTGCACCAGTCCTTGAGGTCTCCCAACGCGTTCATGCGCTCAGCAAGAGTCTTCTGTGGCACAACAGCAAGAGCTTCAAGGTCCTTGGGCTATATGAGGGGAAATGAATAAGAGTGGTGTTGAGTATAGGCGCGAAGACATGACTCTGACCTTGAATATACGCAGCTTTAAGATGTTGACATGATGCTGGAACTTTGTCTCCTTTATAAGCGCCGACAGTACCTCTGTAGGCGTATAACTTTGCTTTACATCTAAACACCAGAATTTTTCAGAGTTTTCGAAGCCAACATTAAGAGTGAAATCGGAATCCATGGTGAGCGATGCACAAAACTGTGTGTGATGCGATGCCAGACATTCGTCCTATTTGATAGCTGTCTGCTACTATTTTCAAATTCCTTGCACATAACGGTGGCTAACGGCAAAGCTCGCTACTTCCTACTTTGAACAGACAACAAGGTTTCCGAAATACTAGTTTTAGCAAGTTTTAGCAAGCCTAGCTTGACCCATGCCGCCGAGGGGGTTCAAGTTCACTTGAAGTTTAGGTCCTAAACCGCAGGCGGCAGAATGCTGGGTTGTCTGCGACGAGTTGGTCCCCGAAGGAATTGAGCAAGTATTTGTTTATCTTTATCCTCTGAAGGTAACTAATATGATCATGAATAGTGATGATGATGAGGATGATGAGGAGGACGAAGAGAACAAGGATGGAGATGATAATGGCAGGAATGGGGGTGTCAGGGTGAGGCCTGAAGCTAAGGCCTGAAGCTGAAGGCCTAAACGTCTGACCGGCCACCGAAGAAAAAACACTCCTCACCACATGAACTGCGCACGTACATCGCCGCTGAGCTTTCGAAAATGAACAAGCGTGAATTGAACGCTGACGTACAGACGTTTGACGGTACAGTCTTATCTCTTTCTCCTATCGGCTTCCACTAAAATCTCTGTGTCCTCTCTTTCTCAGACCAACTGAAGCGTGCCAAGCCGAACCTGAGCGTACTTCATGAATACAAGCAACACGGAGAAGAATACTTCAGCCGTCTGGAGGACTTCAAGAAGGTGACGCAAAAGAGGCGACACAGAACATCTCTAGATTTCCTTTTAGCGCCGTGACTGACTGTGCCCGCGATATAGGTATCTCGATCGACAATCACGATTTGAATGCTCGTCCGGCGAACGCAAACCCTGCAAGTGGCAGTGGGTCGTGAGCCGCGCAAGCTCAAGTTCAAGCATAGTCGCATGGTTCAAATGTCTACCTATCTGTTATCTTTTCGTCATTGTATTCAAGATCTTTGTTCTCTTGTCTCATTCTCTGCTCCCTGTTTCCATTCATGATTAGTGTAATTATTACTGAAAGCCAATGTTGCAATGTTTTTACCCTACAATTATCGCAAAGTTACGGTTTTTTTTGTCAATCATATCCCTTTCTTTTCCCAGCATCATCAGTTTACTGGCTCCCTGAAGCAATGGGGTATAACATTTCCATGAGAGTATCCCCCAACGTACGCGGTACCTTGCTACCAGCATCACTCTTCAGCTCGAGCTCAAAAGTCGAGAGAAAACCTGCGTCATCGAGACCTAGCGAATCAACCGGATATCCCTCAGGTAATAACACCGCCTCAGCAGAAGCAGCAGCAGAACCAAAACCACAGAACCATGCATGTTTCATCGCCTCTCGCGCACGTAGTCTCTGCTCAGGAGGGTAAACCAAGAGTCGCTTCACAAGGTCAGCCGCTGTGTTACCCTCAGGTGTATCCTCAGAACCCGCAGCAGTCCCCCCAGGTAGATTAACCAAAAACTCCTCGAGCGGTATGGCTGATGCAACCTTGAACGTCACCCTCTGCGCATCAGGCAGTTCGCTAAACCCAGGCCAGGTCTGTTCGGTAGGTGTTCCTAGGATTTTGAATATGCTCCATGCGAGGCCTATTTCACCTCGGGTGGCGTCGAAGAGCGTGGTGCGGATATATTCCTCGCTAGATGTATAGGGAGAAGGAGAGGCAGGTGTAAGGGAGGTAAAGAACTCCGCGAAGAGGGCACCGAGGCTCCATAGGTCGATTGAAGGGGCAAAGTAGGAGCGTGTACCAAACAGGAGTTCAGGGGCTCTATATGGCCTGCCGGGGAAACTGATGTTAGAAATTATTATTCTATGACTTTTGCTAGATATACACCCACCCAGTAGACACTTCAAAATACATCCTTTCTTTTTCCTCCGGCCATAAATCTCCTTTCTTCGCCTCCTGGCCCTCGTCCTTCCACGCAATCCCAAAATCAATAAGCTGCACACAGCCTTGCGGCGTGAAGAGTATGTTCGCCGGTTTGATATCGCGGTGTGCGATGTCCTGGTCGTGGAGGTATGCTACCGCGCTAAGGGTTTGCAGCATGAGTGAGCGTGCAGCGGAGGTGAACCTTGTTGGTCCACCAGAACCAAATTGAGGAGTAAACCGCGGTGATTCGAGGAGGGTGGAGAGCGAGTGAGGGATGTATGGCATCCAAATGTCTAGAACGCGTTGTGATTCATTTTTCATGGAATCGAGAATTGGTATGATCTGTTCATGAACGGCAAAAGATTGGTCTTTAGATATAAGAGCTCAACATAGGCTGACGTACGTTCACATGAGAAATCTCACTCAGGATCCTACATTCCTTGATAATGTCGTGCGGCTCTTTGGAGAATTTGAGAATTGTCGTAGAAGATTTTACTACGACGAGCTGGGGCTCTCCTGAGTCAACTGAAGCGGAAGTGCGATAGACGGTAGAGGCAATGCCTTCGGCAATTACTTCAAAGTTAGGGTCGTCATCGCTGGAGGATGCGTCGTCCTAGAATAATAGTGTTATCATTGAGATCGAACGAAAGAAAACTACAAGAATTTCTTACATCTGTCCATTCGTTTTCTGCGGAATTCATGTAAAGGGGAACCTGAGTCGGACTGGGAGCAGACGCTGGGGAGATGGTGGTGGTACAGGAACAACATGAAAACACAGCCTAAATTCAATCCCGATTTCTGTATTCTCTCTCTCATTCTCGTCGTTTCACTTAGATCTCAAGTTTTCTATTGCTATTCATCATTATCTCCAATGGCCGATGAGACTCAAGGAGCTACTAACAGTACGTTGTCATCTTCACTTCGACTGATGCTTGTCTTTTCTTTCTTGAGCTTTAACAAATTATATCCAAGTAGCTGATCGAATCATGTAGATGAACGACTGCTCGCTGCTGCTAGAGCGGATAACGAAGAGCTTTTACTAGAGATCTTTGAACAAGGGAACTTTGACATCAATCATCAAGATGGGTGAGTCTTGCGGGTTACAACTACGAGTTTCTTTGAGATTCCCTGACATATATTTACATACGACTCACACAGACTAGGGAATACAGGTATGGACAATGGATATCATCCTCACTTCTTGAGTTGACCTTTCTATCCACCGATCAAGCATTACACATCGCGTAAATCCCTCCCCACATTGCTCACATTCCCGTCCATCTCATTAACCTCTCTAGTGCGTCAAATGGCTCAACCGACGTCCTCGAACACATCCTCTCGCACGAGTCTTGCGACGTAGACCCCATAAACCGCATCGAAAAGGCCACACCCCTCCACCTTGCTGTTAAACTCCCCGACCCAGAGCTCCGCGCATACGTCGTCGAATCCTTGCTCGAGGCCGGCGCAGATACGAAGATAAGGGACAAGAACAGAGAGCTGGCAATTGATTTTGTACCCCCTAATGATGATAAGACGCTGAAGCTGTTCAGGAAAGCACAGGTACAGAGCGCGGTTGGTGGGGATGATATTGCCAGTGGTGAGTCGTACTTGAGGCTGACGTTTGAATATGCATCGTACTGAATGGGTTTGTAGATGATGACGGTGAACCTGGATCTGGGTCAGGCTCAGACGACGAATGAGGAGCTTGGTATATTGTCAAGATTTTCCTAGACTGCTCGATACCCGGGGCGATTGAGTCTGTTGTTTCCTTTTTTATCTTTCATGTCATTGCGGGTGCAGAGGGTTTAGCTATACAATACGGAATCAAAATTATCATGGGATGTAACATCTAATTCATCAAAGGAATGCTACTCTGTGTAGCGATGGGTGTGATACGTGTGTGAAGGTATCCAAATACAAGTAACAGATGTGTCAAAGCTGTGTTTATCAACCTGTCCATACTGACGCTTCATGATCTCAGCCCGATATCGGGGAGCGCTACTTCAACCCAAGCTTTCAAACTGCCGGCTTCAAAATACCAAAAGTTTTAGGTCAATTCATAAAGCCGTAGTGGGTTTTTGCAATATTCATTCCCATAGAATTTTGCGGGAGACCAGATGCAGTGGGTTACATGAGAAGCGGTGGGTTGAGTCGCGATAATATGTGACTAGCTAGTAAATTGGGGACTCGTTCAGGACTTGTGGCAACACTTAGTAACCTATCACACAATACGAAGAGAGGACTCAGAAGTGAGGGAGGGAGGGAGGCGAATGGAGATATACATAAAAATAATATTATTTCGTCTCAACGTTCTATTTCCCTACTATGTAGGTGTTTTATACGGGAAGCACAAATCTACGAAACCTCGAATAGGTGCTCAAGCATGGCTATATCATGTACCTCTTCAATGGGCTCTTCATCAATTGCACCCTTCGGGCGCCAAAGGTCCGGCCCTCTGTTGACATTCATCGGGTACTTCACCTTACCCTTCTCTCCTGCCCAATCAAAATCCAAAAACACAAAACTCGTCGGGTCCTCGTTCCCCACCAACAAATTCACATCACGAATATCACCATGAACATATCCCTTCTCGTGGAATGCCTTCACTTTCGATCTGACTGCAGATTTCAACGCGTCCGTACAATCAGCATCACAAAACTCGTGATACTTGTCCTTCAGATCATCCATCACCACGAGATACCATCCGCCGGGGAGGTACTCAAATCCTCTCAGCTTGGGAGCACATCCAAGATCGGCAAGCGCGCGATGGGCGTCTGATGAATACCGGCGGACAAACTTTACACATATGTACTCGTCTTCCGACGTCCTAGCAAAGAACACAAGGCTATCTTTGTGAAGTTGCCACTCGTAGATAAACTTGATCTGACGCGACGTCTCGAGGTCAGTGTAGGATGATGGATATGGGAAGACGGTTTGATACGGGAATCTGGCTTGACGCAGGAGTCTGGTTCGATGGGGTTCTTCGGAGAAGGCTTCAGTCCGATAGTAGTCCTTGAGTGATTGGATCGCTCTCTTGATCGCGCCTAAGAGTCTCGCACCCATCAGCTTCATCGAGGTATCGGTAGGGTGGATGTTCAGAGGGAAAACAGAAGTGAGCATCTGCGCGCTCGGGCGATTCGACCATACGGCACCCGCGACACCAATGTATGGTCCTGTGTAACAGTTATTAGAAACATTCGGTAGTGCCCCCACTGTGACGTACCAAAATGAAGGATGAGTAGGCACGGATGATTTGTTCTCTTGAATCTCTGGATATCGGTTCGCTCAATCTTCCGGACTGCCTCTACCCAATAGAGAATGCTCTGAAAGAACGGCTCAGCACCACCCGTTGAGGACACCTCATTCTTTCCCTCGACAAAAGCGGGGTATACGTCGAGGCCATCGACTGCAATGTGCACATCTCCATTCGTCTCATATTTCCCATTCACAGTGCTCATAGTGAACTCGAGGCCGTGGCGGCGCATGACCTGTCGGAATTTCGACATACGATCACGTTCAGACTGAAAAATTACTGTCATTTCGTGCGCAAGGTCAGTTAGAAAATCGTGTTCGTCTACGGTTGGCTTGTATGTCGCGCAGTCTTCCACAAATTGGGCGAAAACAGGATGGAATAGTGTCGGAGGCACTGTGTGATTTGGAGCCACATCTGAAAGATTATTACTGGCCGGTCTGCCGCAGAGGACAGCTGTCTCATTGTTTGTCTGGCGGTATTTGAACTCGGACGGTTTCCCACCACTTGAGGGTGCTTCGGGAGGGTTATATTTGAAGAATAGACTCCGAGGATCGAAATCCGTCGACAGTGAGTCGGACGAAGGCCAACCTAGAGCGAGTGGGTTAGAGAAGTGCGGTACATGGTGATCCGACTCACCTCGTATGATGATGTTCACATATTTATCTTCGATTCCTTGAGAAAATATCTGACCCGCTCTTTCAATGGGCTCCCATTCAGTGCACCAGTCCTCGAGGTCTCCCAACGCGTTCATGCGCTCACGTAGAGTCTCATCGGGCATAACAGCAAGAGCTTCAGGGTCCTTGGGCTACACGAGGGCAAATGAATAAGAGTGGTGTTGAGTATAAGGGCGAAGACATGACTCTGACCTTGAATATACGCACTCGGCGCAAGGTRGCATACTGCAGGCCCATTGCCAACAGTACTTTTGTGGGCTTATAACTTTGCTTTACATCTAAACGAAAGAAATCTTCAGAGTTCTCAAAGCCAACATTGAGAGTGAGATCGGAATCCATGTGGGGACAAATCAGGTTATATCAAGGTGATATCCACCTTGTAAGGGGGAAGCGGACCAAGACATAGGGTCTTGGCCGAGGCGTTGAAAAATTCGCCTATTGGGCGCTAGATATCGTACATAGTTGCCGTACGTGTGGTATGACAACACTTTCTGTGCCTCAGTGCTCCGAGATTCATGAAAAGGTCAAGCACCTCTGTTACTACGTAGTAATTCAGGACTCGAGTGACAACAAAAAGCAAAAAATCACGGAAGCATGACGACAAAAAGCAAAAAAGCACGAAAGCAATTTCAGGACAATTCAAGCATCTTCGTCATAGTTAGCGATTGCGCTGGTGCCGTCGAGGTCGTCGCCTGCAGTAGAAATGTTGTAATGCTGCTCAATATGGCTATTGCTGGCTTGAGTATCAAGACCTAGAGCATCGTCGCCGTGGTTTCCAGTTGGTTCGTCTTGATAACCAAGTCCGCCAACAGAATCCCGCTCCTTGAGAAGATCCTTCAGATCCTCCATGACCCCCATGTCAGGGCAGTGTATGTGACATTCTTCAACGATACATGCATGGCCCCAATCCAGAATACAGACCGTCCCATCAGGTCTCAAAACAATGTTTCTGAGAGCAAGGTCGTGATGATGGAGACCATTCTCATGGCACTTCTCTAGCTGTGACAGAAGATGAGAACTGTTCGTTCAGGCATGTTAGAAAGCGTAACAGGCAAAAATTCGAGATTACTCACATCGAGGTAGGCGACATGCTCTCCCAAGAGGGTATAACCTCACCTGCCCACTCTTCGGCAAGGACATACAACATTCCAGAGAACAATCCCACAACTTTTGGAACGGAAATATCTTTCGATGAGGCAAAAGTTATGAGTGCTGCCTCTTCCAGTAGAGCTTGACGAGTTGGAAATGCTTTGAATATCATGTTGAGTTCAGGGCAAAGTAATACGGAACGTTCTTCCTCGATGTTGTTGGTTAGTACATAGCACTGCAAAGGAAGAGCAGGAAGCCAGCGCAACCACGAATAAACATACGACCTACTGAACAAATGAATACCAAGACGTACAGAAACATACAGATGAACACTTACGGTTGGAAGCGTGCTATATAGGCTTGCTGAAGCTCGCCGATCCGGATGTCAAGAGTACACCAAAATGGAAACAAGAATTTCTTGATTGAAGTGAGGGCTCGATTGAGACCCAGACTCCACCGTGAAGCAGTCGAAGCACCCATGACGGGAATGCCAGGAAGTCCACGTTGAGCGATGAACTGGAAATTCTGATGACTTGGCGGAGCTAAAGCTTGACGTCGAACTTGTTCAAATCTCTGTCGCTGATTCATCTCTTGCTGATAGATACAATCGAGGAGAAAAGCTGCTTGATCGACGTAGCTGTTTTTACGCCAATCGGTCCGCATTAAAATCCAACTGCGCCCATCCCAGAGCCTTCGGAAATACATCTGATACCCTAAGGTATGGAGAATGGCATAATTACTCCGAGACACAGACATCTGAGTTGCGATCTAGTTAAAGAGAGAGGAAATTAGAGGAGATAAGGTGTTAAGAGGTTAGACACACCTGAACAATAATTCTCTGGTCCGCCTCATCGTCCTTTTCATAGGTGTCTGGAGAGCTCGGCCACGTGAAAGCTTCATCTCTAGCCGGGAAATGTTGTAAATGCTCGGCTCCAACTGCGAGAGTTTTTCGTTCAATGCAGGCAGCATTGTCGACTAAAATTTGATTGGAATCCGGAAATTTCGTCGTCAGCATCATCAGAAAATCGGGAATTACCCTTCCACCGAGTAGAGCTCTATGACCTGCTTGTGTCTGAAAATTATTCAGTTCCGGACGGTAGTCAAGGATCAAGGTAATCCTGTGGTCGTTCTCTTTGAGGAACCCCTGAAGCACTTTGGCGATGAACCTGAGTTCGCACTTGGCAAACTGGTCAGATCTCCCTTCTTCTCTGCTTTCAAGCATCTCCCCAGGTATTGGCGGGAATAGTGTTTGATATTGCAACTCCTCATTTAAAACCATCAGGTCGAAGGTGTATACCGGGCTGAGACTAGTGGGAATATAAGCATTCAATTCATGGAGTCGTGGTTGCAAGTCCTGTTCAAATTGTTGCCTTGGCCATGGCCGCACTATTGCTATCTTTTCCAAGCACATGACTTCAGCCATAGAAAGATGCATTGTCGCGGAACTGGCTGGAAGGTCAACCTTGACGGGGGGCCGAATTCTGAGAGCTTGTGTCAAGAAATCGTTGTACCGCAAGCGACCTGACTGAATTTGGTGCCCCAAGCACTGAACAAGGCTTTCTGAATCATTAGCCTTGTCGCCACCAGCAACAGTGCGCCATTCTATTGGCAATGAATCGAGGTCTTTCACGTTTTGCTCCAAAAGAGAAAGTGTAACAAAAGGCTGCACCATTGGCACTGGATCGAATTCGTTTAGTCGGCTGCTTCTTGCAGCAGGAGACGAAGGAAAGGGCTGTGCCCCAGTTACGAAAGCTCTAGAGGAAGTAGGTATGACACTGAGAGAATGCTGGTTCTATGGGTGGATCTCTCCAGCGTCACATGAAGACGGCATAAAGTACAAAGCCAAGAGGAAAGCGCTCCTTTGTGAGGTTAGCGCCGTGGGAAGACACTAGTCGCGCACTCATGAAGCTCTCAGTGTCACAAATGTTATCGTTCGAATTGGAATAGTAATAGGTAGGCAACTCTGTCATTAGCTACATAGTGATACAAGAATAACAAAAAGCACGAAAGCAATCCAACAAAGCAAGACTATGCCAAATTAAAACACGACAAGGAGAAAAATTCTACATTCACGGAAGATTATGCATCATCATCTAGGTCAGCAGTCACAGCAGTGCTGTCGAAATCATCTGCAGCAAAATAACCGTGATGCTGCCTGTTATAGTGAACAAGCTCAGTGTCGTTGGCAGGAGCCAAAGCATTCCCGTGGTCATCGCCAGTTGATCCGTCTTGAATGTCAGCACCACTGGAAAAATTCTTGTACTGGAGAAGATCCTTCAAACTCTCCATGACTCTCATGTCAGGGCAGTGTTTGTGGCATTCTTCAACGATACGGGCATGCCCCCAGTCCAGAATACAAGCCGTCCCATCAGGGCGCACAACAATGTTTCTTGGAGCAAGGTCGTGATGATGGAGGCCATTCTCATGACACTTCTCTAGCTGCGATAGAAGATGGGAACTGCTCGTTCAAGCACGTTAGAAAGAGTAACAAACAAGCAAAGATTCGAAATTACTCACATTGACGTGGGCGACATGCTCTCCCAAGAGGGTATAACCTCACCTGCCCACTCTTCGGCAAGAGTATACAGCATTCCAGAGAACAATCCCACAACTCTTGGAACGGAAATATCCTTTGACGAGGCAAAAGTTATGAGTGCTGCCTCTTCCAGAAGAGCTTCACGAGTTCGAAACGCTTTGAATATCATGTTGAGTTCGGGGCAAAGCAGTACAGAACGTTCTTCCTCAACGTTATTGGTTAGTACGTAGCACTGCAAAGGAAGAGCAGGAAGCCAGCGCAACCACGAATAAACATATGACCTACTGAATAAATAAATACCGAGACGTACAGAAACATACAGATGAACACTTACGGTTGGAAGCGTGCTATATAGGCTTGCTGAAGCTCGCCAATTCGGATGTCAAGAGTACACCAGAATGGAAACAGAGTTCTCTTGATTGAAGTGAGGACTCGGTTGAGACCCAGACCCCACCGTGAAGTAGTCAAAGCACTCATGACAGAAATGCTAGGCAGCTCACGTCGAGCGATGAACTGGAAATTCTGATGGCTCGGCGGAGCTACAGCTTGACGTCGAGCTTCCTCAAGCCTGTGTCGCTGATTCGCCTTCTGCCCATAGATACAATTGAGGAGAAAAGCTGCTTGATCGACGTAGCTGTTTTTACGCCAATCAGTCCGCATTAAAATCCAACTTGAACTGCGCCTATCCCAGAGCCTTCGGAAATACATTTGATGTCCTAAGGTATGGAGAATGGCACCATTACTCCGAGACACAGACAACTGAGTTGCGATCTAGTTAAAGAGAGAGGTATTTAGAGGAGATAAAGTTTTAAGAGATTGGACACACCTGAACAATGATTCTCTGATCTGCTTCATCATCCCTTCTATACATCTCTGTGGAGTGAGGCCAAATGAAAGGCTCGTCTCTATCCGGAAAATGCTGTAGATGCTCAGCACCCACTGCTAGAGTTTTCCGTTCAATTGGGGCGGCATAGTCGATTGAAGGCTGTTTGGCATCCGGAAATTGTGTCGTCATCATAATCAGAAAATCAGGAATTACCCTTCCGCCGAGCAGAGCTCTATAACCTGGTTGTATCTGAAAATTATTCAGTACCGGATGATGGTCAAGAGCCAAGCTAATCGCATGGTTATTCTCTTGGAGGAGCCCCTCGAGCACATCGACAATGAACCCGAGTTCGCACTTGGCAAAGTCGTCAGATCTCCCTTCTTCTCTGCTTTCAAACATTTCCCCAGGCACTGGCGGGAATCGTGTTTGATTTCGCAGCTCTTTGCTTAAAAACCCCAGACTGAAGGCGTATACCTGGCTGAGCCTAGCGGGAATAAAGGCATTCAATTCATGGAGTGGTGGCTGCAAGTCCTGTTCAAATTGTTGCCTTGGCCATGGCCGCACTATCGCTATTTTTTCCAAGCACATGACTTCAGCCATAGTAAGGAGCTTTGTTGCGGAACTGGCTGGAAGGTCAACCTTGACGGGGGGCCGAAGTCTGAGGGCTTCTGTCAAGAGTTCTTTGTACTGCAAGCGACCTGACTGAATTTGCTGCCCCAAGCGCTGCACGAAGCTTCCTGAATCATTAGCCTTGTCGCCACCAGCAACAGCGCGCCATTTTATTGGCAATGAATCGATGTCTTTCACTCGGCGGTTTTGTTCCGAAAGAGGAAGTGTAGCGAGAGGATGCGACAGAGGCGAAAAAGTTCCTTGAGGAGCAGACTGGGAGCTTGGATAACCCTGACCAGCAACAGACGACGAATCTACAGAGCTAGGATAACCCGCCGGCATCGCATGAGATGCAGATGTACCGTGGGAAGACCAGGCGGCTCCAGCCTGAGGCATATGATTATAGTTAATATTATAGTAATTGTAGGGTTGCCCGGGCCCTCCTGAGTTAAAGTTAGACATTGTACGATGTCAAGAGTATCGCAAGAGCAGCTGCAGGATCTTATGGACGGTCAATGGAAATGCTTGATTGCTGGGAAATAGTACGCCAATCGACAGCTAAACTTTTATATATTTTCAGGCCCTCCCTTTCAATCGCATGTGTAGAAACTTGCCAGTGCTTTCCCCAAATCAAGTACAGGTCGAGTCAGGGATCATGGAAATAGAAAGATAGTATTAGCGAGACCTGAACTTGACTCGAAGTTCTCATGGACATGGCCCTACAAACGCGTGCTCGAACGCTTTTGCCCTTATACGTGTTTCTTGTCCGTAACAGGACGCTTCAAGATTTTCCCTGGACTCAGCTGAGTTACATCTTGACCTGATCGTTCTCATGTACACTTAGACTCGGTCTCTTTCTTAGATCGCTGGCTGATGATGAACAGCTTTGACTATTTTTGGATGAAAGACCGCCACACTTGTCTCAACTCTCCAATAGGTGGAAAGGCAAGCTTCTAACTGTTTTTCTGCCGTGGGCTAATACAACTGAGACGCGATGCCTCCATATATACTACCCTTCAAGTTTGTTCGGTTCTTATGCACGCCACACGATGTGGTGGAATGACATTTGGATTAAATTTGCCAGGATGGACGTACAATTTTTGATTCTCAGCGAGAAGAGCATGCGCACCAACGAGCATCGTGGTCAAGAAATCATTAATCAACTCCGCTCGACTTGCAGTGTCGTGTCACACGAGTCTGCACTAGAAAAGGAGTCCTTAGATATCATGACGACCCAGACTTCCGTCCGTAGCATCGCGGCTACAACTACCAGTGGCAGGCGCTTGAGAATTGAACTCCGTGAATCATCCGTAAACAAAATTGCCCATGAACGGAAGAGTATTCATCTAGGAACACTAGAACTCCGCCTTATACATGCTGCACGCTCAGGCTGGCATGATAAACGCCCATAATCCTCCCCTCACAGGAGGAGTTATTGATTGGAATCGGAGATGAAAAGAATCGTAAGCCCACTACCCTCAGTCTTCGCACTGACTCACCTTTTTATTTGGAAGATGGCATGGCTACCTCGTTTGTATTTCCAACTTTGGGGCACCTTGAATACGATAACGGCGGTCAACAATATTCACACCTGGTAAATGATTACAGCCCCTTAAAAGTGTTACCCGGGTGTGAGATCCAAGACGTGAGCCCTATGTCAACGATTTCCTGATATTGTATCAGGTAGTCAGCACTGCGATCAAAGCCGACAGTGGCGGAAAGATCACTTACATCCAGAACGGCGTTGGAGTGGCGTAAATTTTGAGGTCAGCCCTCCTTTATTTGGCGTCGCCTGCCGATGGCGAAGAGCTTCGGATAGTTCAGTCACCCCATGGTATCCTTGCATGTGGCACAGAAGGAAAAGTGTCTTGAATTTTGCTATCCAGTAGAATTCACCGGAGCCGTAGCGCGGAAGCGGCTCAATACGATACTTTTGTAGCCACTAATGTTGCAGAACGACAGACGATACACTGTGCTTGATGGATACTAGCTCGGTCGAGGTGAACATTCATGAATTGCAGATGCTTGGCTGAAGCTGCGTGTCTTGAATCACACTGATAATCTTGCACTTGAAAGCCGCGTGCGCTTTGACGATTCGACGAGACCTTGATCTTGATGCCCACCATCACACCATCCCACACAAACAGAAAGACAAAGACAAGATGGTATTGTACATTGAGGTTCCCAAGAGATGCAAGAAATGTGAAGGATAACCACAGGGAAGCGCGGCGCCTATGATATAATGACAGATGACGATGCCAAGAGGAGAGCACGACAAGAAAAATACAACAAAAATATGATGAAGCCAAACAGTAAGAGGGTGAAAGGTATCGGCGGTGTGATGTTTTGAGAACATGAGAATAAAAGGGCAACCTGTTGCAAGATCATAGAAAATAAGGAGTCGCAAAAATGTGCGTGGGCGCGATGGACGCCACGATGACGGAGAACCATGAGAGAACTGATTCATGGAGAATTCAAGGAAAGACAGACGACAGCCGCTGGCGCAGAAATCAAGCTTGCGCGTCATAATTCTTCTCAAAGTCTCCTGCTAGAACCCGCAATAGATTTGACTTGATCCAACAACCGCGAGCATGGTGCACCACCATCATTCGACGCCGAGACCTTGATATCGCAAACCACTCGGAATGCCATACATAATGCGAAATCTGCACTGCGGAGATGGGCATATGACGCCTTAATCTTCTCCACTTCACCCGGGTCTCTGAGACTTGGGATATCCTGTGTATAAAAGGCGACGGCATCCAACATTGGGTCTTTCCGGTCAGCAAGCGTACGGAATCGAGAGCGACGGGGCTTGGAAGGAGAAGTCGGAAGGAAGACCGAATCTTTTGATTTGGATTTGTGTACAGCACTGATCCATAAATTGTACGCTTTATCAACGTGCTCCTTGATTAAATCCAACTCGGCTCTTCGAGCCTTTCGCAGAATCCGATCAACGACCAAAGGGTCTTCTCCGAGGGAGTCTCGAACTGCGGGATCAATAGCATTTTCGCACAAATCTTGTGCGGTCAGGTATGGCTGAAGAATGACAGGGTCTTGCGCAGGTGCACGAAGCGCGTTAGGATCCCCGGGTACCATTCCAATACGCTTGTCGTATTTTTCGAGATGTCGGTCCATTAATATCTTCCCAAAATGGGCGAGATCGTCATAGATGAAAGGTTCCGCTCTAGCTCTTTCTTTTTTGAATTTGTTGGACTCGATTTTTGTTTGATGGGCAGAATCCTGCTGTCGGTCGCTGGCATAAACACTTTCTTTGACGACTACGCCAGTCTTGGAACCATCAAGAATAGCGTTGAACCTAAAAAAAGCTGTGAGCTAAGGTACTACTAATGAATGGAGCTACTCACATGTATGCAAAGCGAATGGCTATAGCATGATTGTATCCATGGACCTCCACCGCTCGATCGTGAAATGTGGAGTAAATGCCGATATTGGAGTCACGGAGACCTTCCAGAAAAGTTTGCTGAAAGGCAGCTTGAGCTTCTGAGGTAGTGTTGTGACCGTGGATCCGAGCAATGAAATCATTGACACGTTCGATTCGATCCTCGAAATTATCCCTCTTAAAGTTGTCAGGAGGTAAGACAAGAGGAACCGCTTTGAAAGTCTGTACGAGCTCTCTCAGCCAAATTAGAAAAAGAATATCTGCCGGAAGTCAACTGCCTCAGCGACATTAGATTATAAGATATTGATAAAGACTCACCGCCGTCCACATCTGATGGTAGTGTCAGGGGCACTCAGTGTTGATACATTTAAGGGATGCACAATACGTACCGCCACCGGAGAGTATACTCATAAGACTCACGGAACCTCCATGTGGGTCCATGATAGGTTGGGTGGAAACAATAATGACGTCCGACCAACGAGCAAGGGCCGGAATATCTACTGCCGTTACCTAAGGTATAGGCTTCATCAGCTTTACACATAGGATGTTACGAAGAACATGTCACCTTCTGAATGTCTGAAGATAGGCGAATTGGATGCCTGGGTGCATTAGGTGTGAAAATGGTGGGCAGGTATCACAGCATAACATCTTACCTTCCAATCTAACAAAGTGAAGGAGTCAGTGGATGGAGAATTGCCAGATATGGAACTCACCAGAACTTCGCCAGTCACGACATGGAACAAGGTTTGTGTCTCTAGATTCTTCAGTGGAGTTGACGACCGATAGTAGATCTCGTTGGGCCCGAGCACCCCCAGTGGATCTAGAAGGTTGCTATCAATTGAGTTCAAACACTGTGAAAAGCAAACTGACCTGGTATGGCAAACACATCAGCCGCATTTCCTTCAGGAAGAGGAATATGACATTTATCTATTGCCATATCAATGGCCATCTTGATGATATAACGAATCTTTTTTTGTAATATCTTGTCCTTTGCCGGTTCGAAACCCGCTTGTACCAATTCCAGCGCAGATTCATGCAAGGAATAAGGGGCTGAATACGTGTTAGCGAAAGAGGCAACTTAGATGAGGAACCCTACCATGACTATATGGATTGCGACCAGGAAAGGTAGCCCCAACGCCAGCGTCGCCAAAATGGCTCGAGTCCGTGTCAGACTCATTCGCAATCCCATCGCTCTTCTCTTCAGAGGAGAAGGCCGTTTGTCCCCAATCACGTCCCGAGAACCCCAATGCACGGCTGAGTCCTTGGGCGAGCCGCTGCATTCTCATTGTCGAAACGCGTCCTAATTTTTGAATAGCATCAAATAGAGCAACGGCGGCATGGGGTCGATCCCAGTCCGTGAGTGGAACGATAATCTCTTCGAGCCCCGACTCCATGAGCTTCTTGAGGAGTTCATGAGGGACGCCATTAAATGACATGTTCAAAACAATCTGTTTTGACAAAGGGAAAATACCTGATGATGCGTACGTATGGGAGGAACGCACGAGGTCGAATATCCGGTGGGCGTGGTCAAGGTAAGTGTATGTACCTGACATAGCATCAAAGTTGGGATAGACAACCTTGCGTTGAGAATCTCGAATGTAAATTTTTGGGATAGGACAGGTGTCATCAGGGTGGAGAGTCCATAAACCTTTGGATCCTGCAATTCGACCCTGTACCGCGGTAGGGAGACTTGGATAATTAAGGGCACGTGTTATGGCTAACATGCCCGCTTCGTTGATGAACCCACAACCGTCAGTCATGATCTTTTCGGCAGGAGGTTTCTCATCAATACAGTCGGGGGCCACTATTTGCATGTGAGTAATGGAATAGGTTGGGCCATATTCGACTTACCAATATCCCTTATGAATATAATGTTCGCTGCCTCGAACAACAGAGCTGGAACTGAATTTGACAAAGCAAGGCTGGCCCTTGCGCCGTATTTTGATATAGGCTGGAGATGAGTTCGTTCAATGATTGATTGAAAATAACAAGATGACTTGCTCACCTGATTCGCATTTAATTCGATGGGGTTGTGCCAATTCAAAATTTCATCCAGAGACCGACGATAATCATCCCCGAACTTTGAAGAAGCAGTCCGTTCATATTCCTGATTGATCTCCGCTAAATACACGCCATCGTCTTTTGGAGGAGTGGCGACGAACACACGGCCATTCAATATGAACTTATGACTAAGGAATTTGACAACAGCTTTTTTCTCCTTTGCGAGAAGGTCTTTCTGAATCCGAACTTGGAGAATTCGCCGGGAGCCAAGATACCGCGCCAGGCGAGTTGATCGACGCATCTCCAGCGGTTCCATTCGAAGCTTGAAATTGCCATTCTCCTTTACCAAGAGGACGATTTGTTGAATTTGTCCACCAAACCAGCTCTTTTCGCCGTACCAAGCACCCATGAGGCCTAAACCTCGGGACTTGTTTTCAAGAATAGCATTCTGTTCTCGGTCGAATTCTTTCCTAAAAAGAAATGCAAGTTCAGACACAGCATTTCAGAATTCGAAAAGGAAGGCTATTGTACCCGAGGCTATTGTCCCAGCACACTTTTCCTGAAAGAGGACTCTTCATGATATAGCGGACCTTGTGCAGTACATCCGCGTCCGACTTCCCGGCAAAATATTCGCATTTGTTTTTGACATCGCCCCAACTCCATTCTCCTTGGTTTACACCCCTAGCGAGTTCATACTGGACACCCCATGAGACAGGAACTTGTGGGTCATCAAATATTTTTTGCACATCCAGATCGTGAGCGATGATATGAGGCACTAGAGTGACCTGCGGTCGCCAAAGAGATCCAAAGAACGAGCCTGAATTGAGCGATGTAGCATTCACAGAAGCTGCTGATGCTGCAGAAGTAGAAGGAAGTGGTATTGGGCGGAGTCGCGATGGACCCTGCTTTTGAAAAGATTTCCGCGGTTTAGAAGGGGTAGGTGAGGTTTCTCGTGACGGTGGTCTTTTGCGAGTAGGAAAATCTTCGATGGACGTCATCGAATCGTGCACAGGCCGGCTGTGAGCAAAAAGCGAAGGTGTTGATGAAGACGATGAATCAGTATCTCCTAGAGCCCATTGAGTGAAGATGGTCCCGTATGAGCCTGAAAATCTCACCGAAATCTGGATTGCAACAAATCAATAGCTAGTCTGCTTAGATGTCAAAATACGCACCGTCATCTTCCGAATCTGATATGACAATGGGAGACGGGTACTGCAAGAGAGCGTGAGTAAGCGCCTTTGCGTCTGGAAATTGAGTTTCACCTCTTTTGAGCTCGACGGCGTAACTAAATAGAAGTCAGCAATTGACTACGCGAAGAATATAGTTACTGACACTTCATTACTTGTAAACCTTTCCGCACAGACCTACTGATGGGGGTACGCCGAGTAGGTGTCTTCATTGCCTCCTCGTCACATCGCTGCGATTGAGACAATGCTAAAAGCGCAAGGGTGAGCCCAGCTCCTTCTATTGGAATTAGACATACTCTTCTTCTTAACCTTCGATGGCGTAGCTACATGGTGAAACTTGAGAGCAGTGCATTTCAACATATGGACGCGCATTACCATTTAAGTGTGACCTATCGACTAAATATCGAGTATCAGAGCTATTTTCTCAAGATTTCAGTTTCAAGACATACCTAAGGTATCGTTAGCGATCTCCATCAAGCTACCATCTGAGGAATATCCGTCGGTCTGAAAAAAAGGTAAGTAACCAACTATCGTGCTTTCACTTTCAGGATCAGCGTCAGTCACTTACTTCTATATCCATGGCTCGTATTTCATGAAAAGGTATCGCACATAAGGATTTCGGGGAGATATGGGCTGAGATTTAGCGCTAAACGGAATCAGATAGTGGCAGAGAGAATCAAGATGTTGGGCGAAGTTGGGAAGTCTTATGTACGCTTCAGAATCGCTGTCAGACAAACTGTCAGTGTCAGAATTAGTATAAGTCACGTGCGTGTGCTAAAGCTCTTCGTCTTGAAGTTGACACTGACAGGCCACGGCGTCTTCACTTTACCTTGGTCCAGCTTGGTCCAGCTTGGTCCTTGACCAGCCTCATTAAAAACCTCATCTACATTCTCAGCTCCTGATATCCTGTCAGCGCGAACAATTCTGGCCTGGTCCTCAGGACATATCAAAGTTTTGGTCCTTATTTATATGCGATTCGTCATTCATCTCCGGCTTCAAGTTGCTGCTGCAGCAACTGTGTAGTGGATATTAGATAACATCAAGCTTAGTCGAGTTTCATGGGAAAATGTCCTTCGAGAGAGCGAGATCGCCACTGCAACAGGTCCTAATTAGTCTTCTTAAAGTTTGCCCACCCTAACCGTACATAGTCCGATTTTTACATCACGTGCGAGTCACAAGTGTCTTGATTACTAATATTTTTTTAAAAATTAGCACCGACGCGTTGCCTCAAAAACGCGTCAATGGGTACTGTTTCACTCCCTACTTCTGGATTTCACTTCGTGTCTGAGGAGGGTAGAGAGATACGTCGAAGGGAGTGGAAAGGAGGAGTAAATGAACAGCGACAACTCTTCTCGATTGGATCACATGATAAAACTTCCATATATAGACTTTGTCTAAAACAGGAAGGTTTATACAAATATAGAAACAATTTGCAGGCGAGAATCGAAGTACTACTACTGATGATGCGGCGCGGTTTTACAGCTATTTGCAGTACATAAGGCGCGGCCAGATTTTTTCTCGCACGCGTCAACTTTCCATGCATCTTCCAGGCTGGATCTTCTGCAAGCTCTTTCACCTTCATTTCTCACTCGTTCTCTTAGAAATTTTATATATAAACTCTCCATGTCATTATCTAGGTCTATGTATAATTTTTATCATGGTTTTCCATATATCAGACTTGTGTGGCTCTGTTCCTATGCAGGTTGTCATATTTAGTAGCTCCGAGTCTAAATTGCAATATTTTGGCTATGGTAGTTACATCGCTCTTGGCTCTACTACCTTATACTATGGGCAGCAAGAAGAGCAGCTATTCGAAAAGGCTTCAAAAAGCTGCCACTCAAACTCGCAACTCTTACCAGCGAAAAACTCCACAACGGGCATCTTCTGGTGATCTGCCAAGTCCCGACAAAATTATGGAATATTCTTCTCTACCTTCTTTTACTTCCCTAGGAATGGAGCAGGATGAACTTGGAACAGAAGAGGATGAGAATGAGCTGGATGAGCTAGAAGAGGGGATTGACGAACCAAGAGACGAGCTTCAATCTTCTGGTTCTGAAGATGCTCCTCCACCCGCCAAAAAGGCCAAAAGAAACCAAAAGGTTTCTTTGCAGCCCAAGAGTAGGAAGAAAGTGAGAGCATTGAGGCAAACTGAAGAAGAAGAAAGAGATAATCATCTGCAGAGTGCGTACTCACTAAATAGGTTATAATTATACTCTCTTGAAACAACTCATACCTTTTCATCAGAGCTCGTGCTTGTTATTCCAAATCCAGATGGGTCCAATGAGCGCAAACAGTTCGATGACGCTGAGTCTATTGGCTGGGACGTGGCCTTGAGTGCTATCTACGAAGCTCTTGAATGCAATGATATTCACCGAAAGCCTAAGCTCTCCTATAAGCTCGACAATGTGGCTGCCAAGGTTCTTCCTACCCGACTATCCTCAAGTGATGATTGGGATGGCTGTGTTGAGGAAGTACTCAGAGTGCAGGCGAAGAAGAAGGACATTGTCAAGGTCAATATCAAGGTTCCAGATGAGGTGAGTCATTGAACATTCTTGAAATCCCGATACTCATTTGAATGCAGTACATGGAAGCATTGAAATTGAAGAAAGAGAAAGGGAGGGGAGCGAGAAAGAATAAGGGAAAGCAGAGTGGGAATTACGAATTCGGAATAAAATGGAGAATTTGTTCTTTTATACTGCTCGCTCGCCCACTTTTCGGTCCCCCATAGTGTTGTTTACCCGGTTTCTTCCGACGTCTCTCTGATTAGTCATGTTTGCCTCTCGCGTGACTCCATGCTTGTACTTGTGCGTTCTCCTTTCAATTTGCAATTCCTACTTTTACTTTTCGACCTGTACTGTATTCTATCCCAATAAATGTTTTTTTACTCTTCGCTTTTCTATTGCGGGTGTCTTGTGATAATTATTGAGTGAGCTGTTGTGCTTTAGCCCAATCTCTTATCAGTCCATGGCGTGTTGGCTTTTTTGAGGCCCGAGGGTGGTTTTGCTTTATTAGGTGAGTTACTCATCTCTCTTTCTTTTTCGACTGCTAATATTACTTGGCACAGAATAATAACCTTTTATTATTTCTATAAAATCGTTTATATTCATGATATTTATCCACCTCGCTGAGAACCCGCCGTGGACTGGCCCTGCCGTGCTGCTAAGCCGTACTGCAGGTTTACTCTTGCCCCACCTGTTTCTCCTCGCCCATGACTTGATCTTCCCCCCCTCCTTCCGCTCCGCCCTCTGCACCGCCCTTTTCCTCAGCCATATCGCGGTCTTCCTCGGAGTCAGCAGGTTCCTGCTGCTTCCCCTCGTTACCTTGTGACTCCTGTTCATCGTGTGCTCTGACTACTGGAGACCTGGCAAATTTAGCACGCTCCATCGCCGCCATTTCTCTGTTGTTGCCGACTTTCCTCTTCAACCTCCCAGTGTAGGTTTCCTGCCGCAGGTGTCGCTCTGCCTCCTGTCAAGTCTGTTATTTAGTGTCCGAACCAGTGTGGCTACGCACCCCGCTTTCCCCCCACTCACCTCGGTCAGGCTGGAGTCCAACAAGGTTATGCACCTCAGAACCCCTACCATCCTATACATGTCTTTCCCGGTCTGCACTGCAGTAAGCGAGAGCTGTACCTCCACGATGTCCCCCACCCTTATATTGCTGGGACTTATGTCCACGAATCTGTTCTACTGCGTCAGCTACAGTAAAGGTGCTCCTGTGTAGAGGCGGCGCTTACCTGTGTTCTCCGGTATGGCTTGTTTTTCTTTCCTGATACTCCACTATGTTCTCCGCGAGATGGACGTGACTGGCACCGGCAAGGCTTGCGAGAATGCCTTTAGGATCCACTTGGGTTGAAAACTGTACGGCTTCTTCGTTCTTGGCAGCTCCCTTAGAAGTGAAGTATCGGTTGGTGATGTCGAGTGCAGGCCATCCTCTGTGCGTAGTCATCATGTGTGTAGGCTTGATTCGCCGCTCGTCTATGAATCTCTTGAACATAGACTCCACGATGCCGACACCGGCCACCGCCTGTTCAAAGGACAAAGCACCCATACCGGCCAAGGTAACAGCTTGTCGTAGGTGTCCTACTTTCACGTGCCTGTCCCACTTGCGGTTCAGTATGTGAGTCGTCTCGTGCCTCTTATAACTTCTCTCACCTTCCTGGTTTGTTGAACATGGGTGGCAGGTCCTTGGAAATGACTATCCCTTGTACTCTGAACACAATCTCTTCAAGTCCGTCCTGGTCCGAAGTTACCAGCCTCCACGCAACGGGTACACCTGTCTCCATGGCTTTCACGCTGTCTGGCCAGGACTCCATCTGGGCAAACACGATATTGGTTAGCGGTTAGCATACGGATCTCTGCCTTTTGTGTCTGGTTGCCTTTTCTTACCTCTGCCAGGGTGGACAGGCTGGGTGCCGCGTCCTGCACGTCCTTTCTTGAGGTCGCGAAGTTTTCCAGCCTAGCCTCTGTGTCTCTCTTTAGTTCACAGCCTTACTTCGGAATATCTTTACAAGTACTTACTGGCTTTTTCCAAGTTGTACTGCTGCTGCATCCTGGATAGTTGGCTTCTGTTGTAGTCTTCCTGCTCGGACTGCCTGGATGGCTGTTATCGTTCCGATAGCACCCTTTCGCGCCTTTATATTTTTGGTCGGTCTCATCCACCTTTTCCGCCGCCTCCGGCCAGGCCTCGTGTGTACCTGTGTACCTGCTGACCTACCTTGCATCGGGTTTGATCTAGCTATTCGGTTCGTAATCGGTAAGTCGCGGTCGAGCTGGTCCTTTTAACGCCGTTCTCTCTGGACTCCGTCTTGTCGCATTGTACTTGCTCGTCTTTTCTTACTGCCTGTGCTGGACTATGTCTGAAGAACACATCTCGGAACCTGCCCCTCGTGTATTGGGTGCGCATTTAGCGGCTTGTCGTGTTGGGACTAAAGTTACCCTGACTTGTCAAGTTGTCTCCGTGAGCCCCTTCATTGTCTTATTCACTTCTCTTTTTGGCCCTAATGCTATGTTTAGTACTTTGGGGAATACATTGATGCCAGAACTCCTGACGACCTCCTAGTCCTTATTCTGGATGAAAATGTGTGTTTCCTAGCATACTTTTCTACTTATTATTTATTAAATAGCATGCTAAAATTTGCCAATGCGTACAGGAAACCCCCCTCCAGAAGACTTTTGTGGACGTTGTTGGATACGTTCTTAATGATTCCACGGTTTGGGCGGAAAGGATCGTCCCTCTGGGCAATGACATGGGTACGTGTTTGTGTTTCCCGCTTCTCTTCCTTATACTAATATGGCCTATTCTGCTAACTTCTGGTCTATAGACATGTCATTGGTCAGGCGTGTGGTCACCGCCCTCCGGGATCGCACTGAATTTATCGAAGTCCTTGGATGGGAGCCTTCACAGTAGACAGACATAAAATAACTTTGTATTCCGACCTCTTTGGTCCGCTGCACTCTGTGCCTTTTTTCTTTTTCTTCTATTGCTGGTCTCTACTGTTTTAAATACATATTCTTTTGTGCTCAGTGCCCAGTTGTGTTCGTTACGGCTTTCTGGTTTGTTTGGCCTAGCACTGTCACTGTGTGCTGCGTTGCACTGCGCATACTGAGTTTACTGAGGTATGCTTCTTTGTACGTATAGATGTTGTTTTTTTCCTGACATTTTTAATATTCAGTTAGGTAAAAAATTTGACCTAGCCCTTGTCCTTCTCTTCCCTGTCTTGGTCACGCCCTTCCCTACCTCTGTCTTCTTCGCTTTGTTGCAGTGCAGTCTTCCAACTGCTGCCAACGATACGGTATGTTATTACTACCTTTGCTTCTTTCCTACCTGCTCTAGCTTATGTTTCAGACCCCTGCTTTTAGCTTTCCAGTACTTTATCTCTGCGCCTTAGCTCTCGCTCACATTAACTGCAGGTAATTCATAGAAGTTTGCTTCTTTACTATACCTTGTTCGCTAGCGGTACGTTTGACACACTCCATCATCTTGCTTTGCTGGTCTTCCAATTATTTTGATCTGTTGCCCTGCTTCTGGCAGGTGTCGGTGCGCTCTATTGGGGCTATCGTCCTGAGTTACGCCCCGAGGCTCCTGTCCCAGTCTGTGGTGCCTCGGACAGACAAGGACTCGACCTTTTTTTCAGCCATTTGCATGTTTTCCTACCAGATCTGGTCTGTGTTTGCCTGTCCGCTTTCTTTCATATTTCCTTTGTAGGTAGGTTCCGAACCTAAAATGGAATCCTCTGCTGCTAACGATATAAAAGCAGTCTTGCTTTGTTCCTCTTTATCCACCTTCCAACTTGCTTTTGCGTTCCAGCTCTATCAAGCATATCGAAAAAAATATGAGTTCCGCTCCCTCTACTCCCACCAAGGCTCGCCCGGTGAAGCGCCCTGATGTCGAAGAGTCTCCTTCGCCATATGTCTTTGCCTTATTCCTCCTTTTTACTTTTTCTTATTTGTCTTTGTGACTTTTATTTTGCACAGTAAAAAGCGACAAGCTCCCACTCAAAAAAGGTACGCGCTTTCTCTCGACCTCTTTAGTACCTGGGCTTTCTGACCTTTACCATTTACAGCTTGCCTTCACCCAAAAAACGCGCAGTTACCAAGGGTGAAACCACCAATCCTGTAGCTGTGAAGACCGAGCCTGTCGATGCGACCCTTCGTCGCTCTTCTCGTCCGTGAGTGGTTTCTTGTTTCTTCGCTGGCCTGTTTGCTTTGTTCATTCCGTTCCACATGCAGGGCTGTTCCCTCTGCCAAAAAGCTGTATCAAAGCGTGGCCAGGTGCCTTTACTGTTTCCTTTCCACGACCTTCAAGCTTATTTTCTTTAGCACTGATATGGCCTCCAGTGGTTTTCCCGAGCATGCTGTAGCTGCTTCGCCTGGTGTTAAAGGTGTCGCCTCTGCAGGCACCAGAGGCTCCACTGATAACCCTATCGAGTTAGTATATTTTTTTTTTTATTTATAATGTTTTATTTCTTAATTTTGTTATAACTTCAGAATTTCCTCTGACTCCGATGATGGGGTGCCCAGCGCGAATACTCTCTTGAAGGGATTCACCCTCTCCTCCCCTGCAACTAGTCCTGCTGCTTGTAGGCCTACTGCGGTAGCCAACCGGAGTCCGTCTGGTGGAAGGTGAGATGCCTCCTTGTACAGGTGATACCCCCTTGTCTCACGCAATACCCTCAGTTCTGCTCTGGCGCGTCTTGTTGCTGGGCAGAGACGTACCCCTCCTAGACCTAAACCCAGGCCCAAGACTCGTGTGTCACCTGCAAAACCTCTCGCTCGCTCCAAAACTGTGTCTGCTGAAGCTGAGGCTGCCTTAGAGCGTGCTTTTACCCCCTCTGATGAGGAGGACCTCCCCGATCCCAGGGATATCCTGATGAAGAGCCCTTCTCGGTATATGCTACTCCGTTTTCTACAGCTTTCTTTCTACTTACGCTACCTTCGTTTGTCCCAGTGAGATTGCTGATAGCGCTACTGGATTGGTAGCCTTGCCCGTTTCGTCTGGCTTTGACTCGATGAAGTTTGAACCGGAAGATAGCGCCCTTCCTCTTGAACAGGACCTGCCTACCGACGTTGCTGAGTCTGATCGTCCTGACCTTTCCGATATGGAGGACCTCAAGGAAGAGGGTGACCGGTTAGTGTTAGACTTACTGTCCGTCTTACTCTCTCTTTCTGACTCTGTTTTCTTTTGCCTTTATCTTATCAGGGAGGACGATTCTGGGTATGTGGATGACCTTGAATATGTGGACGCGTATGTCGCTCTGTTTGCAGTGTACCTTCCTTAATTTCATCTGACAGCTGTTGCAAACAGACCGGACCCTTCTTCCTTCCCTGCAGCTGCTGAGGATGCGCTCGAAGAGGATGCTGAGACGAGTTTGTTCCATCCGGACGCTCCTTTCATGGAGGGTGATGATGTTGACCAGGCGGACTCTGTTTCCGCTTTGGGCAGCGAAGGATCCTTGAACGACGTAGGGGAGGATGGGAAAGACGAGGCCCTCACCGATGCCGAAGGGGGTCCTGTTTCGGGCAAGGAGCCCGAGACCGGTCGTACCAGCGCGGTGCCTGCTGTAATGGACGCGACCCTTCAAGACCCTCTCCTTCGAGGTTACTATGACAGCCTCCCGCCAGACACTATACCACCGTGCGTCCTTTCTCTACCCTCCTCTTATGCCTACCCTACTATTGTTCTTTTATTTTACTTTTGTATTGCTTTGTATTTTATTTTATTCTTCTTAATGCTGTTTTATGCTCATTTTTTTTCCAACTTGACTTTCTCAGATATGCCGCGATGATCCCGTACGATCTTCGCAATCTTGACACTGCCGGTGCAGTCTGCGTCAGCTACAGAACTCTTAGAGCAAGTCTTCCTACCAATGTTGACAGAGCGTGGGTCTTATCTCTATGTTATTCTTAATTTGGCCTTTGCTCACCTTTATTCCTTGCCTCGCTTTTATTAGACACCTGAGGATGAGTTTGGAATTTGTTTCCTATCGGAACTTCTTCAACATCTGCAGAGGACCCAAGGACAACTATTACCATGCCTACGATTGCTTCAAAGTTCGCAACTCCCCGAGTCGTGACAACGCCGTCTTCATAGTCACTGGTTTGCTTAGTCGTAGCGAGCTATCCACTCTGTCTGGAGACAGTTACAAGATCAGACTGTCTCTGTTGGAACAGGAGTATCAGCTTTTCCAAGCTTCTGTAGGTGCCATTGCCGGAGTTTCGGTCTTCCATGCCCCTGTATACGGCGGTGCTGTTGCATTCTCCACTAGGAAGAGCACCTACTCTCCTAAGAACTCTGACAGTAACGGTTAGTTTAGAATATCTTACCCTTGCTCCGCTCATGTGCAGAGTCTTATATCTTACCTTCATTTTCACGTTCTTATAGACAACTCTGGCGGATCTGGTCCCTCCAATCCCTTTGCCTCCGCTACTAGAGTCGCGCCTCCCGTTATTCCCAGATTCAATCCCAATGCTTCTACGAGTACAGCTGGTGCTGCTCGCTTGCCTGCTTTCAGGCTATACAAGGAAAAGAGTTAGTCCTTTGTCCTTATATCCTAACCGGTCAAACACCTGATAACTTGCTTAGTTCCTGTTTATGATGGGCGGTCTAACCCTTCCAGAGGGCTCAACGGTTTTGCCTTCAAGAATGCTGATTGGGACAGCTATACCTCTTTGCCTCGTTATGCTCACTGTGACATCAAGCCCAACGCGCTGGTTACTGTTGGGTTTACCCTTTCACGTTGGGACAGCCTTCCTGATGCACAGTACAAGACCTGCCACTTCAATGCCCTCTTTGCCATTGTTCTGTCCCACACCACCGATCCTTCCTCTTGTGCCTGATTGTTTTTATGATGAGGTGAGCCTACCCTCTCCTTTTTAAATATTCCTTTGGTCTACTTTGTGTCTTACACTATTTAGTCCTCTCCGCTGTCCTTACTGTTTACAACTTCTAGCCCACTACTGTACTGTCTTTACTGATTGTTCTATCTTTTGTCTGCGGTCGCCTTACCTAGTCTGTCTTTACTTTGCCGCACTTGTTAAAAGGGCTTTGCAATGTATCCTTTATTCTTTTCACTGCGATCTTACTTGTGACCTTCTTGCATTGATAATAGCAGAATAATATATATACTTTGCTTTGCCCGTCCTAGCTCCTTACTCGTGTTGTGTTAGCTTAAGATTCTTGCAATTTTATTGGTTGGCTTGCCCTGACAAATCGAATCTAAACTAGGTTCCGGGAAATACTGGTTGCGTTTCCATCCATCTGTTGACATCGCATGCTGCCTCCATTCCCATCTTCTTTGCCTTTGCCACCGTGGACACTGCCAGTTCACTGGTCTGGAACATAGTAGCCTGGTTGAACCAGACTATCGATCCTCTCCCTTCCGCTTTATTCCATTGAGTGTCTCCCTCGTGGGTACTGCATTGGCAGTAAACAGGTTTGATATTCGCCGGGGTTGGAGCAGAACCGTCTTCAGTAACGTATATTGGCAGGTCTAAAAACTCCGTTCAGCTTCTTATTTTGCTTCCTGTTTCAGGCATCACTCACCGCATACATCAATGTTGAAGTGTAAGAAGAGCGAAGAGGGATAAAGTAAGAAGACCCCGGGTGGCAGCTCCATCACAATGCCGGCCTCCCATATAACAAGCCAGCATCTTTCGTGATGGTTGAAATGTCCTTAGAACAGTAGGGCGGAGTGAGGTTTAACTTCATACTAATTACTCCAAGAATCAATGCTTACCATACACGAAGACCATGCACACGCCTAGCGCAATATTTTTGAAATCTACGTGAGGCAGACAAAACACCCTGTCCTCCTCCTTTCTAGGTGCGTTCAAACACCAATTCCAGAATAACCCAAAGAACGGCTTGATGCCATATTCTTTCTCCATGTAAACAGCAGACTCCTTGTATCGTTGAGCTATGGCGGGAAAATTATCAGACAAGATTCTGCAACCGAAATTGCTAATACCAGGCTCAGTACCTCTGACCTTAAATGCCAGAAGAGGATACTCACCTTAAGTGCATGAAGGGGCTGTCTGGGCTGAAGAATTCCTCTACTACTTCTTTGTTGTTTTTGTGCCACGCGCTAAGTGCCGGTGTCTGTATTGCAATCCCTCAGACAGCTGCTCACAGGGTCGGGGGAGTGGAAATGATAAGGTACGCTTACCTCTTTGTTGTTGCGGTCATGGCCGGCTATGGAAAACCAGTGCAAACCTCTAGCATTCTTTCTTCGATCCTGCTCCTTGAAAGGGTGTTTGACAGCTTTGACAAACATACGTGCTGCCTCATTAACCTTGGGCAGTAGCTCCTGCATCATGTATGCGTTCAGACTGGAACGGTAGACAAACATTCTGCCAAAGGCATCGCTTATGCAGGTCCTTTGATGCCTAGGCATTTATTGTTTGTCAGATGTTTCCTGTGCGTGTTGGTATTTGAGTCACTCACGGAGTATAAGGTATTCTGGTCAGTTCCTTCAAAATTTCCCCGGACCTTCCCTTGGCCATTTGTGTCTTCATCTGAGTTCGGTAATCCTTCCTCGCATTCACACCACTCCACCTCGTGCTGGAATGTCTTGGGTGTAGCTCGATGTCGAAATTGCCGGCATGGTATACAGAGGTGTTGGGCCTGGCTTTCTTCTTTCGATTGTGTTCGGCCAACAATCTCCTACGCATAGCCTTTCTCTCCTTTCCTGTTATCGCCGCCCCGATTCGAGGTTTAAATGCTCCCGTTGACTCAGCTTCGAGGTCCCTTCAGCAGCAGGCGTAGAATCATTAGCAAACGTACAGGTATGATTATAGGTCATTGGGTGTTACCTGGATTGAACGTTGACAGTAGGAGGTGCCACTACCTTCCCCCTGGCTTTGTCTTTTGTGGACTTGACTGCAGTGCGCTGGGGCACTCTCTTCCTCTTACTACTGACCCTATGCAATTCTGATGCATCCTCAGCGCTCTCCTGTCCCGCGGTAGCGTGCAAGGTTTGTTCTTCCTCTTCTTCAGAGGACAGTTCGGTCAGATCGCTCATGTAATCTAGCTCCAGCAGATGGAGTGCCGTGTGGTCCCTATACACCGTCGGGTGTGCATAAATTAGCTCTTGTACTTCTGCAAACGTTCATGTTATCCTCACCTCTTCGCTCTGTCAGTCTCTTCCAGCAGGGACACGACGCCAGGATCAGCGTTCGCCAACTCTTTGATACTCGAACGTTGTCTAATTTCTGCCACAAAGGGAAGGCTGAACTGAGCCTTCACCTGCTCCGTGTTGTCGTCACCTTTTGCTACAATTGGGAACCTGTAGTGTATTTAAGCGTGGCATTTTTATTTCAATGTAGGTGGCATATAGGAATGGGCGCGTACCATCTATTGGTGTTAGTTATAATTCCTGCTCTTTCCCATCTAAGTTGTATGCGCTCCGATCGCCTGACTTCGCTAGATGCTGCTTTGATGTTTGTCGACTGGTGTTCGCTCATTCTAAGTTTCTGGGGAGATCGACACTGGAGATCGACACGTCTGACATCTGTGCAACCGTTGACGCGCGCGATTGGTACATGTGACTGCTGCGTGGACAATACCGTTACGGGCCGGATCTGCATCGGGGGAAATTTCGATGCCGTCTAAGATCTGCAAGCACAGCAACCAATGTATTCCTCCTCTACCGTCAGAATATCTGCTTCTTCTTTCGCCGTCTTCGTGTCCTTGGTACTCAAGATGCTTCTGTTCCTTGAACAAGGAAATAGCCTCAACAACTTTAACAACTAGGGCAAATGTAGATTTGCGGGGGTCGCGCTATTAGACTTATCACATCAGCTGAAAAGGCTACAGGAGAGGTACGTAGCCACTCTTGCTATTTACATTTTCACTGACAGGACCTTGTTAGGCTCGACTCCGTTGATACGTTGCATGGGGGCGAGGGTAGGTGATGCGGATACGTTGCATGGGGCGAGGGTAGGCGATGTGTGAGGGGCACTCACGAGAGTCCGATTGGGCATATGGCTTTTATCAAATCATTGGACCTCCGCTCTCTGTAACTTCTATCTCTCCATATAGACTACCCCTGCTTGTGAATACGCGCGAGCATTCAACCTATATTGTACAATGCTCATTGTCCTATAGTTTGAGAACTTGAGGATACTGCGCGTGGGGGCTTCGTACGAAATTCGTTGAAGGTGCGCTGGCTGGGGTGATAAACTGGTGGGAATGCGCTACTCTGTGAGAGGGTCTAATTGCGGGAAAGAGTTAGTTTTTTGGCGAAATGTTGTTGTATTCCTCGAGGAAGCCCTGTGTTTGGGTGCATGCCAAAAAATGTATTGACTCTTGCTCTCTACGTTGTGCCAATAGTACCGGTTGTATCAACAATAAACGCATAAAGTTGCAATTTAGCTTGGTGAACCTTAGTGTGGCTGCAGCAGCCCGTAAGTGCAATCCGCTCGCACACTGTTATACGCTGAGTATCCTGGCAATTAAAGGCCCTAGGCAACTTGCCGGTACTTATGTCTTCAGACTCCTAGGGCCTTAAAAATGCCGTCCTCTTGCTACCAGATGTCGACTGCCTTGCCGAGTAAGTCCTAGGCAACTTGTCGGTACTTATGTCCACAGACTCCTAGGACTTCGTCGAGCAGGCGCCGTATCTGTGCAGAGAGATAAGCGTGTAACAGGCGGAACTGATAGCAATGCCCTTCGTGTTGGACTTGCACTGGAATAAGTTGTCGAGCGCAGCTAAACAATAGTCGTTGATAGCACCCAAATACTAAACGCGTAGCCCCTTTATATACCGCGACTTGTTCACATGATCATACACGTGAGTAACGTGACTTACATGTTTGTTTATTTCGTTCAGCATACTCACTAGCCTCTTAGCTAATACTTGGTTGCCAGTCTCGTCACTACGTCACTAGATTCTGCGAAACTATGTTGCTACACCTATCGCTTTATGCGATTTTATCAATCCTCTTTCTTCCAGTAAGCCAACGTGCGTCTTTAGGGCCATCGCATTGGTACTGTGAAGGTGCGCTGGTGTTCTGTTTAACGTTTCTTCATTCTGTGCTCCTGTTCACCACCATCTATAGTGGGCCACTCTTTTACTTCGAGCGCAGGCACGCCTTGTCGTGCCATAAATATTCCAGATATCTCAGTTTCCAGAGGTGATGGCACGGCTTCAGCGGCTTCAGATAGTGGTGTGTACCATCGGCCTCCTTTTATTTGCTTGCTGCTGAATATCGTCCGAACAGATCTTGGACTACATAGCTCTGCGTTTCCGTTTACTCCACGGGTCTTACCAGAAACATTGAACAACTATACTCATCTGCTTTCCTCTACTCCCTCCCCTCTCTTCTCGCTGCGGCCAACAGGCTCGCTGGGTGCACCTCCCGGTTCCTCGTATGGATCGGCTGGCGCTCGCCTTTTTTTGTGGGTACCGCTACCCTGCCAAGGTTCTTCTCGAAGACCTCGGTATATCTGCACTGTCGACGCCTCTTTCGGGAGGAGGTTCTCTCTCGCCTTACCCAAATTACCCTTGCTAGCCCGTGACACGTGTGCTTCGCCCTGCAGCGTCTCGCTGTCCGGGTCTTTGTTTTGCAATGCATCTGGCCCTGTATATAATAAGGTTTCCTCTTCCTCCTCCCCTCCCTACCACGCCCTCCCTCCCTACTGTGTTCCTGTATATTTGAGCCCGGCTCCGGCGCTGTATAGGCGGTTGCAAGCTCTCCTTGTTTTGGCTAAGGGTATTAATGACACTTTTGTTGAATTACCTCTATTGGTCTTCCCTGGCTCTAAATGGCATGCTCAATGGGCACATACTACCCAGACATCTGTCAGAACTCGTGTGCATATGCTATCGACACTAATGAAAAGAAATTTTATTACCAAGTCCGCTTTCCTGCAAGAACTCCGCTCTGGTGCAAGTTGTCCTGCCGACTCGATGCTCAAGGTTAACAACCTTATTGCTAAGCTTAAGCGTCATGGATACTTTGAACGACGCCCGCTGAGCTATCTACAGTACATCGCCGTGCTGGAAGGGTGCGACGCACCTCTAGGGTTATCTTCTGGCCTTTTGTACCTTCACATGGACCGATCCTTGGAAACTCTTTTCTCCCTTACTAGAGATAGCTTGTGCTGGCCTTACTACCGCCTCCTCTTGTTCAGAAGATGCAAAGCTCCAAAAGTGACCTTACTCCCTGGCAGGCTTCCCTCGGAAAACCCCTATCTTTTTCTTAAAGGGCCTTACCTGAACCGATATCCTTGTCGGTCCCTTAGGATGAGACATTCATTTCACCGGCTTAACATTGCGGCCCTGTCTACAGGGAGGGCAAACATTGCAAGGCACGCTGCTGCAAAGCATCGCGGCATAAGGCCTGCTTCTGCTCGAACCTCATCCTACCTTGATCTCAGAGGCGGTCGACCCAGGCCCGTCATATCGTACGACTTGATTAAAGAGCACGTTGTAGGTGAGCATCTAGACCTATCAGATCCAGACAACTACTCCTTTACGTTCGTGGAACAGGTTTTTTCCCAGGATTTGCAGAAGTACCCACCCAAAGACTACCTATACACTCTCTTACCTCCTTCCGAGTTGGTGGAGCATATAGGTGTAGTTCAGGTGAGAAACCTGGCGCGCATGCACTTCTACAGGCCCAATCGTGCGTCGATGGACACTCTATGCACCTACTTCTCCACTCACACCTGTGAGTCTGGATGTCCCTCTCTCAGTGTATTTCACGCTCGACCTTCCAAAAAGGCAAATAAACTTAACAAATCTGGAGAGTCCGAGCGGAAAGACCTTTGGGATACCTCTGCCTACCCCTTTCCCCCTGAACCTCTTGACACGAAGCTGACACAAGATATCCTTAAGAGCGCCTGTTCTCGTATGGGAAGTGACCAAATACAGGAAGCTGGATGTGCTGTTTGCAGACAACTTACTCCGCAATCAGAACTCTCCAGGCTCAAGTCAGTCAAGGCTCATTTACACTTGCTCTGTGGGACTGGAATCACTCGTCTCCCTCGTAAGTCAGCCCATGATGCAGTTAGAGAGTATGGACCTAACACCCCAATATTAGATCGTAGTTGCAGCCAAATATGCAATGAATGTCGTGCTTCTTTGAGAAAAGACTGCGTTCCAAAGAAGGCTTTGGCTAGAGGGCTGTGGTTGGGGGAGGTACCCCCGGAGCTATCACAACTGCGCTACATGGAGAGGCTACTAATATCTAGGGTCAGATCCTCTTGCTGCTTTGTAAAGCTATCTACAGGTAGAAGAAAAATGAAGGCGAACATTATATCCTTTGAATCCCCTGTACCAAAAGTATATAAGGAACTTCCGCCCCCCAGATCGGACATGGACGACGTCTTGGCTATTCTGTTTACGGGCCTGGCTAAACCGACTGAGGCTGACTTCAAGAGAACCCCTTTTCTTGTCAGGAGAAGGCAAGTCAAGGCGGCTTTGGAGTGGCTTATACTTAATCACCCTGATTATGCAGACGTTGTAGTTTCAGAGGCAAATCTTTCACAATACTCGGAATCCTCACCTCCTTGCTCCGTAGAGTGGAAAAAAGCTGAAATGAACAAAACACCTGAAGGCACTAGTTTGCATGACATGGAAGAAGAAGACGGTGTAGAAACAGGTGAATGCTCCTTTGCCATTCATGGTCTTACTGGGCAAGAAATGAATGGACAGAACTACATGGTGGCTCAATTGAAAGCCAAAGCCTTTCAACACTTTGACACCGGGGGTAAAGTTCTTGCAGTAGGTCACTCGGATGAGCCTATGTCACTATGGAACAATCCTAGATTCTATCCAAAGATGTTTCCATGGCTTTTCCCTTACGGACTGGGAGGGCTAGGCAATACTTCCCTTTCAACGGAGGCCCATGTTAAGTTCCTGCTCATGTACCATGACAAGCAGTTTCAGACTGACGTTCACTTCCCCTTTGTAGTTTTCAGTCATCTACAAATGAAAAACTCTAGTAACGCAGGCTGGCTGTTAGCCAAAAAGTCTTCTTTCAACAAAATAGCGGAACGTTTACTCAACTTGAACCAATCAGTTCTTGCCTCCCTTGCAGAGAAACTTGCCCGAGGGGACAGTGTTGCTCCTAAAGATCGCACACCTGAAGAGAAGGCTTGCTATAAAGTCTTGGGTGACTTGGATCATATAGCTCGTAATGTGGATGGTTCCTCGACCACTAAGAAGTACATGCGGAACGAAATTTGGTCCCTTATAGCACACAAAGGTGCGCCGTCCTGGTATATAACACTGTCCCCTGCCGATGAAAGGCATCCTATATCCCTCTACTGGGTGGGTACTGATACTCTATTTAGACCAGAGCTACCGATAGGAAGTGACGAGCGCATAAGACGTATATGCCGAAACCCTGTAGCGGCAGCAAGATTTTTTCATTTCATGGTGGAAACCTTTATAACTGAAGTCTTGGGGTGTAAGAGTGATCATCGAGGGCTGTACGGCGATCACAACGCTCACTATGGGACTGTCGAACAACAAGGTCGGCTGACCCTCCATTTACATTTGCTTCTATGGTTGAAAAGTGCGGTCAATCCACAGGTTATGAGAGATCGTATTCTTGATCCAGAGTCAAAGTGGCA
Source organism: Neonothopanus nambi (assembly GCA_003987895.1). NCBI lineage: Eukaryota > Fungi > Basidiomycota > Agaricomycetes > Agaricales > Omphalotaceae > Neonothopanus > Neonothopanus nambi. The sequence goes on from RCHF01000298.1 coordinate 48,324, forward strand.
GAAAAAAGTGGTACAGTGGCTGGAGAGCGTGCACTGTGGGGAATACCTTGGTGGTTCCCATTCCGAGGTGGTGGATAGAGTAACTGCTGAGTCAGGGAAACCGGAATACAGGAACCCAGTGGAAACAATGCCTATCCCGCCCCCTCCTCTTTGTAAGCTGCATGAAAAACAGGATCCTTCGGCAAGCTGTATTCCGTGTAACGCCCAAAAGTCTTGGGATGACACTTATCGGCAGACTGTGGATGACTTGGTGAGCCGATCCAACGTTCACAATTGTCAGCGTAATATTGCTAAGGACGGGACTGTCAAATTGAATCACTTGTACAAAGGTTGTAAAGATAACAAGTGGGGGCGATGTAAGGCAAGATTTCCTCGCTCCTTGTATAAGGAAACGTTGGTGGACCCTGACACCGGGGCTATATACCTTAAGAAAGGAGAGTCTTGGTTGAATACCTTTACTCCTCTGATGACTTATCTGTTTAGGTGCAACACAGACGTAACCAATCTCTCTTCTGGTACGGCCATTAAGGCTGTTGTGCTGTATGTTTCCGACTATATAACTAAAGCATCGCTGAAAACTCACGTCATTTTTGACTGCATACGCAGTATGTTTGGTAAGAATCTAGAGCTGGTCAATGGTAATATATCCAGCCAAGAAAAGGCCAGAAGACTTATGACAAAGATTGTAAACCTCATGACCACCAAAATGGAAATGGGGGCCCCAATGGTGTGTATGTATCTTTTGGGGAATCCAGATCACTACACTGACCATGAGTTCAAGCCTTTTTACTGGCAGAACTATGTCACTGAAGCTAGGCAGTTCTGGCACCGTGATCAGGCTGGGGAACTGGAACAGAAGGTAACTTTGATGAAGAAAGGAGATACTCTTATAGGCTGCTCGCCCGTCGACGACTATGTGCATAGACCTGTAGAGCTTGAAGACATGCCGCTTTACGACTTTATACGCCGGTGTAAACGCGTGAGTGTTAATGAAGGGAAATCCAAGAGCAAAGGTAAGAAGGACACTGATTGTGCAGAGGAAGATGCATGTGACACCTCCTCGGACTGCACTGATTCACCTGGCTTCCAGTACAAGGATGACTTTGACTTCGGTGAGGATCTATCTTCCACAGAGTCTAATTGTTCTGGTTACTATGCTCAATATAGGAGCGATACCACTGGCAGCCCTGCCCCTTCCTCTGTACTTGATAGCTTGGAAGACGAGATAGAGTCCACTGGCAGTGTCAGAAGAGAAACGGCGCTGCCTCTTGTACCGCTGCGCAAGAGCTGCAAGCATTTCGCACCTTCACACCCGCTGTTTGGTACACATTGTCTCAAGATACAATCCGATAGGGATACTTTGGTAGCCAATATATTGGGTGAAACTCTGCCTAGAAAAGATCAGGGTGACAGGGAGTATTATTGCTGTACCATGCTGACTCTTTTTAAGCCTTGGCGTACTGGAAAAGACTTAAAGTCTTTGGGAAGTGGGTGGTGCAACACTTTTGACTCGCACAAATTTACCTCCAGACAGAAGAGTTTGATGGAAAACTTCAACGTTCGTTATGAGTGCCTTGATGCAAGAGACGACTATCGAGCACAGTTAAAAGCAGGGGGTGAAGTCTTGCCCACTTGGGAAGTGGACCCTGACTGGCTGCAGGACAACTGGGCGAGTAATGATGCAGCTGATCCGTTTCTGTCACAAGAGTATCAGGACGAGACCAGTATGCATAACTCGTCTTTTGACAAAGAGGACATGGAGGACGGGCCGATACGTTCAGCTCGTAATCGTCAAATGGAAAACATAAGAAGGCTACTGTCTACTCTGGGCTGGACCAACCCAAGGCATGGAAAAGACAAGGCGGCACCTTTGGAGCGTGCCTTGCCTACCAAAAATCTAACAGGCACTGAGTGGAAGAAGTTGGTCTTGAAGACTAGGGATCATAACCTGGCAGAAAAATATGCTAACTCCAAGGTAACAAATATACCATTATCCAGTCAGTCTAAAGAGCTAAATGCTTTCCAGAGTAGCCTTGTAGAAAGTAGTACTGGCAAGGTTGAAATCATAGACAAAAGCTACTTGGAACGTACCTTCCATGCAGGTGAGAGTCAGGAACTGATTGAAAATACAGTATCTTCTTTCAGTCTCAATGAGGAGCAGGCCCGTGCCTTTCACATTGTAGCCAACCACGCTTCCAGCCCGTTATCAGGTCAGCTGAAGATGTATATCGGAGGAATGGGTGGTACGGGAAAATCACAGGTACTAAAAGCTTTGTCTTATTTCTTTGCAAAGCGCAATGAGAGCTACCGATTCACAGTGGTTGCACCTACAGGAAGTGCCGCAGCCCTTTTGGGAGGTTCCACCTATCATTCCGTGCTTGGTATATCTGACAGGACCTCCAAAAGCACCTTGCCACAAGTTAGAGAGAGACTCCGTGGGGTGGATTATATTTTTCTGGATGAGATCTCCATGGTGTCAGCAAGTGAGCTTTATCAGATCAGTAAAAGATTGGCAATGTCATCCTGCAAAGAAGGTGTTGCATTTGGAGGTATGAATATAATTGTAGCAGGGGATTTTGCACAATTGCCTCCTGTAATGGGCGGTGAGAGCGCCTCTCTTTACAGTGACTCCATCGGTATTTCTGGTATGACTTTGAAGAAACAGGAAGAGGCTATTGGTATGTCCTTATGGCATGAGTTTACCACTGTAGTTATATTAAGGAAAAATATGAGATGTATAGGCATGACAAAGGATGATATACGGTTTAGAACAGCCCTAGAAAACATGAGATATAAGAGGTGCACTCCTTCAGACATTGCTTTTTTAAACTCGAGAGTAACTCATTCTGGAAGATTGGAAGATTCTGATTCCCCTTCTTTGCTGGATAACAAATTTAGAGACGTTGCTATCATTACAGCCCGTAATGTAGACAAAGATGAGATAAATAGGCTAGGGTCACTTCGCTTTGCTCAAGAAACAGGTCAGACCCTTGTTGACTTCTTCTCTGATGATGCTATCAAACCGCCAAAGGACGTCGCCTCTGGCACTTCCAGGACCCCGCAGAATACTCGACATCCAAAGCAGATGACAGATAACCTGCAACGTATGCTTTGGGAACAATCAGACAGTACTTCACAGGACAACCTATCAGCTAAACTTTCTCTATGCTTGGATATGCCTGTAATGATCAGGACTAATTTGGCCACTGAACTTTGTATAACAAAGGGCCAAGAAGGTACTGTTTATGGCTGGCAGTCTAAAATGGGCTCCAGACAACAAAGGGTTCTAGATACCCTGTTTGTTAGACTCACTAATCCACCCAAACCAGTTCACATTCCTGGATTGCCTGAAAATGTGGTCCCTTTGTCACCTAACTCTTCTTCTATGTGGGTAACACTTCCTGATGATTCATCAGTTCATATAACAAGAAGTCAAGTAGAGGTGTTACCTTGCTTCTCCATGACTGATTATGCCTCTCAAGGCAAAACCAGGCCTTACAATCCTGTAGACTTGCAACACTGCAGAACATTCCATGGATATTACACTGCACTTTCTAGAAGTGCAACTGCATCAGGTACTCTCATTCTTCAGAGCTTCCATCCAGACAAAATAGTCGGGGGTACCTCCAGAGCACTCAGGAGAGAATACAGAGAGTTAGAGTTGCTGGATGATATAACAGCAATAAGATTTAAGAGTAAGCTACCTGATTCTGTAAGAATGGCAGAAAGACGGAATGCTCTTATCTCTGCTTTTCGTGCATGGAAGGGTGAGTCCTATGTTCCTTCAGGTATACACAGTGCATTGAAATGGAGCAAAAAAGACCCACTGACAGAACCAGATACTGTTGAGCCACAATGGCACATTGTAAGTCGAGATAGCAAAAAGGATAAAGAGCTTAATAGTAAGCAGAATATCAGGCTCCAACCTGCACAAGGTACGGAGCCCTTGAAAAGGCCCTTAACAGATTTAGTACCATCTGGAAACAGCAGTCTTGAGGATGTTTCACCTACCTCTACTTTGGTGCCTGAATCATCCAGCAACACTGTAAGCACAACCTTGGTATGTAAGAGTCTCGCATCTACTCTACCCGGCACTGACAATATTCCAGTGAAAGGCACAAAGAAAAAGCCCAAGTGTGCTACTGTAGTTGGACGTAAGCTGAATAACAAAAGAGGACCCATATGGAGCAATAACAGTTGTGCCTATGATGTAGTGCTCTCAGTTATGTTTTCCTTGTGGTGCTCTGACCCAGATAGATGGGATGCCAGTTTCCAGTCCATAGACAATGAGCTGCTACCTGTAATGTCAAAGAACTTTGAGCTTTGTAGATTAGGTCAACTCACTTTAGAGGAGGCCAGAGACCAGATGAGGCTTGTTCTTCATGCTAGATGCCCTGGGGCTTTTAGGTGGGGTGATATGGCATCAGTACCCCTTATTATGGACAAGCTTCTTGAGGACTTGAATGAAGGAATTATTGTTGTACAAAATCAATGTGTTAATGAGCATGCGAGAGGAACTGACCATTTTCAGTACAGTCCTGTATTTGAGAGGAATAGGAATCCAGCTAAATCAGTTTCTGAATGGATGAACAATCTGTGTCATGATACTGCAAGCATATGCAACCTTTGTCAAGGTGCTGTTCTCTATAAGCAATCTTTGTGTTATGCACCTGATATATTGTCCTGTCACTTTGAGCCAACCAATAGAAGGGGAAACAGGTTCTATGTTGATAAGTCCTTTAGCCTGTGTATTGGAGACACATTATATACTTACCAACTAAGAGGTGTCTTCTATCTGGGTGAGCAACATTATATATCCCGTGTTATAGATGAGAATGGTGCAGTGTGGAACCATGATAGTGCAAGTAGCAGTGGAAGTAGATTCATCTATGCAGGTAGTATTGAGAATACCTCTAGGCCCTTAGACTTGAGTAAATGTAAAGATAAGAATGCATATGGGGCATTGTATGTAAGACTGTCTATGTAGTACTACTATCAGAATTTAACTCCTCTGCAAGACATTTAAAGAATAAATTTAATATATATTAAAATATTTCTCATGTTAATACCCGAATTCGTCTTCGCCTGCATCTACAGACGCAGGCTGACAAAACAAGTACTGGGAGAGGAAAAAAGAAGCCAGCTGCGAAAATCAATCTTGATGGGAGCAGCTCTGAAGAGACCAATGATGGCAGCAACGATGATAGTAGTGATGGTGATGAACTAATGGAGACGGAGAAGAAATGGATGGTGAAGATTCAGAATCATTATTCGACTTGCAAGGAATGCCCTCCGGGAAAGCCTTGCAAGATTAGCAAGGATAAACGACATGTTATCCTGAGCATTGGTCAGCTGAAGGCATGGGCAAATTCACTAGTGCGTATTCACCTGTCTGCCATAAGTTGCATCTAGCTCACCAAGGATGATAAGGCACTAAAAACGAATGGTGTTACTCTCTCCACACCTCCCAAGACTGAGATGTTCTCTGCCTTTCATCATTCCCTGACGACCACCACAACTCCAGGCCCTGCTGCTACAGCTCCTCCTTCCACTCCAATTGCGAGTACAGCTGTCGAAGTCATGTCTCTCATGGGAGCCTTTGCTGCAGGATTTGGAATGACTCAACCAAGGAGTAGCCTCACAACACCTATCCCTCAGATCTCTACCCCACGACACTCCCCCGTGATTCCATCTAGTGACCCATATGATGAAAGCGAGGCAAATCCTTACCCTACCATTGAGGAATTCTTGCTCAAACTTGACATGAAAGAGCCACGTCGGTCATTAGGCACATTTACGGACACATTTCTCAGCCAAGATTTTTACCATATTGACGAGATTCATGGTTCATCCCTGGCGTTTCTTACAGGGGAGAAGATTGGCATGTCTGAAGGAAATGCGAGATATTTACTGTCTCAGGTAGAGAAGAAGGTAAATAGCATTCGAAAGGAATTGAAGCGGGGGAAACGGAGATTCAATGAACGTGAATAGAAAAGTAATATTATCATCAATTCTAATTCTATATAGCTCTAGATATACCCAGAATGGTGAAACCAACCACGGCAGGATTCTGCAGTGACATGTTCGAAGACATTATAGAGAAAAAGAAAGGGCTCCGACTTATCTCCTGTCTCAACAATGCCCCGGAACTCCTGTCCATGCCGACGAATCCAACTTTTTACAAATGAAAAACACTCCTCAATTGGGTTGAGGTCGGGTGAGTATGGGGGAAGATAAACAAGCTTGATACCACTAATAGAAGCACTGAGTATTAGAGCAAGTAAAAACTGGGAGAACTCACCGTTCTGCACACCGCTCCTCAACACCTGGTACATGATGAATTCGGCAATTATCAAGAATCAACACGCTATGGCGTCCAGGGTATGGGTTCATGACCTCAAGCACACCATCCAACCAACAAAGAAATTCGTCACCGTTATAGCTGCCAATCTTGATATGATTGTAGATCACCCCATCAATGGTCAACGCAGGCAATATCGAATATCTTCACAATGTGTGAGCCTCAAGATTGTACCAAATGTATCACCTATAACATACCTGGTTCCACGGACAAACTTTGCCTGCTTCCACGATCTCCATCCCTTCATGCTCCAGCCATTAGTTCAATATGTAGTCAAAACATTGACTGCTGACTCGTCTCCACAGACAATCCGGTCAGGTGGCTCATCTCCAATCTCTAAGAAGAACTCATTCCGACGTGAGACCAGCCGTTCAGCAGCTTGCCGTGTCAGCTAGTCAAGAGGATGAGCCACGAGTAATGCTACAATAATCACCATGTACCTTTTTTGACGAGTATCCAAGCCGCTTTAGAGATCGATGAATTGTGGCAATGGAAGCATCGACACCATGCTGAGTGTAGAGCTCGAATTGGATTTCGTCAAGATAAATATCAGGTGTACGGTCCACAATTGCGATGAGAAACTGGAGAGAAAGAAGGTAATCAGAAAATATGAAATAGCACAGCTGAATTACGAGTACTCACCTCCATGTTATTATTGGACAATATACGAGATCGGCCTCTACCCTTTCTCTGCCTACATACCTCACCAATTTCATTCCACATCTGAATTACACGCTGGACAACACGCAGTGGCATATTCAAATCCATGGCAATCTCTCTAGTCTTCTTTTGCAAGGTAAAGAACTGATATATTACACGGTACTTGAGATCCCGAGAGTAATTACATCGGAGAGGCTGAACTGGCTGGAGTCTAGCCATGGTATCCAGAGCTAGAGATGAGTGGAGGAGTTCAGCATGCACGACGACAGTTGCCAGCTAACAGTAGGCTGTCAATCAAATAAGATCAAACAAGTCCAGAATTGGTAAGTCAATTATAAAATGGAATTTCTGCAAAATAACTATACGTGGACCTAGATAATGACATGGAGAGCTTATATATAAAATTCCTAAGGGAACGAGTGAGAAATGAAGGTGAAAGAGCTTGCGGAAGATCCAGCCTGGAAGATGCATGGAAAGATGACGCGCGCGAGAAAAAATCCGGCCGCGCCTTATGTACTGCAAATAGCTGTAAGCAGACTCTTGATTAGCGAGCCTTGCGAGCAGAGAGGATGCCTAGGGGAGACTAGGTCCTAATAGGTCATGATGAAGAGAATACATCTCCAGGGGTGAGCGTTAGCCGAACTGGGGACTGGTGTAGGATGAACCCCGCAGCATCTCCAACTCTGAGCCACCTCAGTGATGGTGAGTCCAGTCGTCTTCTCAACACTGTTTCATCGATGATTCATCCACTGAGCAGTGCCACTCGACAGCAAGGGTGTTTCGATACATAATTATGATGTTCAATTCCGAGAACAATTCGTATATTTGGTCCTTATCGAAAAAAGTGCCTACCTTACATTTCAGAATGATCTGAACTGTTTGACGAACTTCGTGGGTTTATCCTGTTGCATCTTCACGTGGGTTCTAGCTGCCTGCCACATCAGTACGGTTAGCCAAGGATTCTCGTGTCACTCGTTAATCAGGTCTCCATCACACCGTTGCAGACCGTTGAGGGATCAAGCACGATAGAATTTCGAAACATCAGAAAGAAGCTCGACATTCAATTGCACGTTCTAAAGTTCAAGTGGTCGCCCTTTTATATGGCGCTCCAGCAAGGCCGAGAGGAGCACCGCACGCCGTGAGTATTTCTGATGAGTGATGGAAGGTGGCGGTCTTTTTCCTGACTTGGATTGATATTTTCCTGTATCAGGTCACCGGAACTGTAAATCTACTTACAGTGACTCTGAGTGAGCTTGGATCTCGATTGGTCACGCGATCTTTATCATGCTTAAGGCTGAGCAGCTCAGCAGGCTCAGGGCAACCGACAGTTCAACTTGAAGTTAAGATGCTACAATGATCATCGCATGTAAAACCTATGTCTTCTCAGTGGGAGCCATCACTCGAGATCACTTAAAAGAGACTGTTCATCATTTACTGGACCTATATATCCGCTCGACGTTTTTCTCGACATAGCCCATGTAGGTGTCTCATCTGAGGCTCTCTGAGTTGGACCTCCATCTTCCTTCGATACCATCGAGCGGGACTCTTTCCTTCAGCGTTTTGCGGCGTTCGATGTCATCTTTTTCAAAAGACGAGGTAATGGCATTCTTTGCTTCCCTTGAAGGGCTGGAGATCGCAAGAGTCGTCAACATCGCGTTTTTTGCGCTTACGTGTGGGTCTGCTCCATCTCCTGAACCCATCTTCTGAACCAGCGCTGACTCGATTCTTTCCCCTTCTAGTATACGAGGTATGATCATCATGATTGAATTGCCCTCTCAATGGTCCTAACTCGCGCGTCGAAAGTGGATGATCACGTTTGACCAAGAGGTACGTTGGCTTCATCGCTCTCCCTTCAAGGTTTTCGAGGGTGAATTTACGCAGGGTACTACACAGATTGAGTATTTTTGGACTGGTTCATGGTCTATATCACGAATCCTATTCTTTATGGTGTGTAATGCACCTCGAGAGCTCAAGGAAAGGGGCTGATGACAATACTTCAGAACCGATATATACCTCCCGTGATTATACTGTACGCCACTTCTTTCATGTTCAAAATAAAGCTCGAGGCTCACTGATGAGGTATACAGCATGACAGTCATGAGTCAGTATTTTGATTCTGTCCTTTCATTTTTCGGACATTCATGCACGACTTAGTCTTTTCTGTGTCAAAGCCTTCGCCTGAAGTGAGTATATGTTCAAGCTGATTGCTACTTTGTTGATAGTACTAACTCGAATTATGTGTTCATAGTTGTAATATTCTTATTCACTCTTCATTATGTGTCTATGCTAACACAGCTATGTACAAGCTGTCTTTCAGTTGCCAGATTCAACTTCTTCGCCAGTATCCTTGCCCTTGGAATCATACAAGGTAATAGCACGATATGCATCTCGTGACAGCAAGTATATAACATAGCTTCCACACAGCGATGCTCGTCGCAAGGGTGTGGTTTCTTTTTTCAAGCGACAGAGCTGTCCGATGGGGAATGATCGTCGCCTTTGCTGTCTCGCTGACAATTTCATTAGCGTACACGGAAGTAGCAGCAAAAGAGTTACGGGTACTATCTGAGATCTTCTATTACTTTGGCGGGCCAGGATGTCGAATTGCAAGACCAAGCCGTTTCTGGCGTATGTTTATGCCATCTTTGGTGCTTCATGTAAGTTCACTTCTCCCTCGGAATGTATAGCTTCACTCACCTCATCTGTGCGCATTTAGACGATTCTTTATGTTCTCACAGCCGTTCGAGCGCTACGCAATCGCCGTATATTGAAAAATGCCCCTGTATTGAAACGGTTGTTACGAGAGTGAGCCCCACACTTTTTCATGAACTTTACATCTCACTTAGTTTGGGCGATTACTAGCGGCGGTCTATTCTTCTTCATTGTTTTTGGTAAGACTTTGTTCTGTTCCAAACGATCTATTTCAATGCATACCTCCGTTTTACAAGTATCTGTGGGGTTTACGGCTGTCGGCTCTTTCATTGAAGTTCCTCAGGTACTACTTTCACCCCCATGTTTCGAACAAGTAGGCTTGACTAAGAAATTTGCATTCGACAGATCAACATCCCCGTCATTTTCTCAAAGTACGCCCATTCTTAATGCGTCCGAAACTGAATCCCTTACTCTCATCCCCTTCTCATTTTAGCTATTTACTCGCCGTTACCTCCATCGCAATGTCGCGTATCATGTTCAGTATCCACTCCCTCGCTTCTCATCTAGGTTCCGACGCAGGTTGGCTCCTCAATAACGTGGAACTAAGCCGTGTGGACTGGATAGGACAAGGATCTACCGAGGGCGAGATTGTCGTCGAGCGACGGGTATCGACGGAAGACGACGCGAACTCTGCCCATCTGGATCATACCAAGTCGGCGGGCGTCTTGAAGACGTCGACAGTAGGCGTTTTCATCGATGATGGTGTGTGGTAACCTCAAGTGACCACATGGATGGTACGTTAAGTCAATTCAATTTTTTCTTCCCAATCACTCAGCCAATACATATTTACATAGATTTAACCGCACTCTTGACTTCACATGGACAATACTAATCTGTCAAATGGAGAGGAAGATTCAACGGGCATTTAAACACTTAGACATACAGACAGAGACGGACAGCTCACGTAAATTTTGCTACATTTTTCGAACAATTCTCGAACTCTACCTCACGTTCATTTGACAATGATATGAAAACGGACATCAGTTATTCTATGTACACACTACTTAAATGTTCTAGCCTTTCCTTCGTTCACACCCACTGTACATCTGCATCACCAATGGCAATACTCAGTAGTTCTCCCGTCTGTCTGGATTCTTCTATCAGGAGGTTCCTTTTGTTCATGATTCTCGATATATTATTGAAGCGATCAATTCAGCTTGAAATGCGAAGACAAGGCAGTTCATGATTGACTGTCTGATCAAAAACACCATGCATTGCACCTAGCTTCTCCCCTCTCATCGACTGCTTTCACTCCCCAATTGCCCTCCCGCCTTCAAACTTACCCATATACACATTCACCTCTGAAAAGACGGAAACCAATCTACGAAAACAAGAATTCAACTAGCTGTATTCCTCTGCTATGATATACAACTCCATCCAACGCAAGAAAATGACACAGCAAGAAATGAGAACAAGACGATGCAGGCAGGCGAGACAAGGACAGGACGAATTTCAACCCATAACGAAAGTTATCGATGGACAAAATACGTACAGCACTCGTAGACTAGGGCGATAGGTAATGCAATAGCGATAGGAGTAGATCATCATAGGTATGTAGAATAGCTGGGACGATGGTTGATGCGGCAACGGTAAATGGGGGGCGTGGATAGCGACAGGAAGGAATGGAGGAAGGGCGTGGAATATGATGGCAAGAGAAGTCTTAGGAGGGAAGTCATAGACAGTATGAGTAAACGGAAGGTAGGGAAGACTTCTGGGAAGGATGGAGGGGTCTCGGAGGTAAGAGAAACGGGAAGACGAGGGTTAGAACCGTTCCTCGACACAACGCATCGCCACGAAGTTTAAAAGTGAAGGTAATAAAGAAAATCCAAATCCAAAATGTTCAAAAAACAACAGATTAAAACGAGACCGAGTCATAGTCATGGGAGATGGCATCCAAAAAATGAAACAAATCCGAGATAGAAAATTCGAAAGAAATGGCACCAAAAAAAGATATCTCCTCGAGTCCATCGGCGACACACCGTGAACACTTCATCCACCTCCAGACCTCACAATCGCAAAATCGCCAACACGAAAACCCTCGCACCTTCACAGCCTACCAACAACCCCCAACGTACCCACCAACGCACCGATAATCCCCACAGCCAGCGCGTTCCAAACTCCAAGCGGTATCGACTCTAGCGCTCCATTTCCATTGAAAGGCTCATACTTGGACACAGAACTAGCGGACGCGGTGTTAAATGCGCCACCGGTTCCTCCTCCGGTAAGGTTCGCTCCGTTGGGCTAGAAAAAATGGGTATGATAAAGACAGGGGAAAAGATGAAAGACAAAAAACGTACCCCGATGGGCCTAGAGTCGTCCGAAAACGTGCAGGTGCTGGACGTGCAAATACAGTTCCCTGCGATTGGGTCCCAGAAGGGTGTAGAGCAATTCGCTGGTACTGGGAACAGGAAGCGTTAATTCCGAGTTTTATCAATGGGGAACGAAGATACGTACACCTGAAACGAGCTTGTTCACCAGCGGGTACTGACTGAGCGGGATCAGGGTTGTCCACGGTGGGTGTCTCGACAGGACATCCGTACTGATTAAAAAAAGGCTATTCTTTAACAAACGTCTCCGAGACGAAACGAAAATACAAAACATACGCAAGTGTAGAAGGGGAAATCAGGAAACGCGCAATGGCTCAACAGACCGTCCTCGTTCTGGGGGATACCGTTACAAATCTTCTTGGACGAGTCGACTTGAGGTGTGGAGCATTTCAGCGCATCCGAATCTCCGAGGTTGTCGATCGACTTGGGATTGCGCACCCATCCGAGTAGTTGCTCGCTAGAAACGATCCAAACTGTAGAGAGAACGACGTTTAGAAAGGCACTAATTCTAGCTCAAGGTGAAAGAGGCTCACCGTTTGGCTGCTCCTGAGCCCAGTCCAAAAATGCATTAATCATGTTAATAGTCGAGTTAGAAACGTCCACGCCGGGGTAGGTCCGCTGCAGAATCCACCCGTTAGTACTCAGGCGCAAGAAGCAGGAGAAAACCACGCACAGAAACATGAATCGGGTGCGTATACAACCCAATAGGCTGCCGATTCCCATTATAATGATCATTAAACGTGTTCTTCATATATTCAAGGGTAGCCGTATCGTTCACTTGCGAACCACCATTAGCCGGATCCAACCAAGGGTCCATCAAATGGATTCCCTCCACTCCGCGGTCATCGAAAAACGCATACATTGGAATCTCCCAGAAACCAGGCAAGACGGGCTGGCCTTTACACAGACCCTCAACAGCTAAGCAGTCATTGGCCATCCCGTAGTCGAGTGTGTACGGCCAGAAAGCATCTGTCCCGTTGTCTGTCACAGGCGTGGACGCGGACGCGCTGGAATCGTACGTGAAACCGGCTTTGGCAAGACGCTGAAGGGTGTCGACAGAATAGTTGAGGTAGGGGGCGCGGAAACCCTGAATGGCGCTCAGAGGAATTCCAGCGAGGGCGTTGAGAGCGATTAGATTACCGTCAATCTCGGCTTCAGAAGGGTCGCCTTGGTGTGTCATGCTATGATGCAAAAGAGCCCCGTTGAGTATACTGTATACATATGTAGATGAAAATCAAAACCCACGTGTGGTCTGCAATTTCATTACCGGCGACAAACCAATCTACAATTGTAAGAAGACGGTGACAGGATCAGCGTCAACGGAATGATGCAAGCGAAAAACAGTCAACGGACCCGTCACGAGTGTATAATTGGTGTAATTGAGCGAGGTGTAGTAAGTCATCTTGGGTGTGCAGCCGTTAGGATTCTTTCGTTGAGCGAGAAACTGGTTGACAGCATCGAGAGTATAGGATTGAATCGCGTCATCGGCAGTAAAGACGATGAACTGAGGAACATCGGACTATGAAGAGAGAATTCATGTTAACAGGGTACGGAAGCAACCATTTGATGGAGAAGCATTAAAAAGCCAAAAAGTCAATCAGGAGGTTGAAAGAGGAGTTTTTTCATGCAAGCTGACACGACGCATTACGACCCTGCAAGAAGATAGGCACGCAAGCAGCACTAATACCGCCTCACCACCTCCATACCCCTAACGCTGACAGCCATCTCGCCGGCTAACGAAAATCCATATTCCACCGCCTTTTGTATATCACCACCACCAATGAAAATCTCAGTCCACATAGCCCAGACCAAATCGCAAAAACATCCAATGAAGCAACAATAGAGGATTCAAGATACTCACTGGATCCAATCCGCCTGGAGGACTCGTACTTGCGCAATTACAATTCGGAAGTTGACACTTTGAAGAATCACAGGAATATCCGGCGGCCTCTGCACTACTCTGCGGTGCAGTAATACTCCCATCTTGCGCGAAGACTGGTAAAGGCGCTAGCAGGGAGAGGGCCAGCAAAACGCGAGATAACATCCTTGCTTTGATTTTTTTCTGGAGTTTTACGACAAGAAAAGAAAGACGGTGCGAGGTAAAAGGAAAGAAGGACCTCTTCGAAGTTGAAGAGGGCGGGAGGGAGAAAACAAGGGAATGTTTCACGGCAACAAGTACCCGCGAGCTTGGTTGCTTGGTGGTCAAACAGAAAAATAACCTGACGAAGCCGGAGGCACATCATAAGTGCATAACGGTTAACCTCATGTCCGCCACGCTTACTCAGCCGCCGTTACCCTCTCATCCGCTCAATCATAATCGTCTTGCAGTAATTTCGATGCAGCGTCTTGAGTAGGTTGGAAAATTGTCTATTGACTTGAAAGCTAACTTGATTCCTCACTATGCAAAGGTCATACGCAGTGCCAGTGAAACCTAGGTATCTCCACAAGGTGCCTTGCAAAATGTCCGCGAATATCAAGTCTCCATGCGGTCTCTATAGCCGACGGTCTCGTACCGTCCGTGAATCTTGTGACATTGAACCAGCATTGAACGCTCCTCGTACTGGGTGCTTTGAAGGGACTGAAGGAGGTGAACATCAGAGCAGGAAGCAAGAGTATTTGTATATTTTCTCATGCGCTATACATAGGCGTCACAGAAGTTGCTGCGGCAGACTGAATTACACACGCACAGCAAGCCGCCGTTTTTAGCCCAATGCCCGACACCTAACAACACAGTGATCGAGAGGCTAGAGCAGGCACTCAAGTCTTTCGAAGAGCGGATCCCAGCAATCCATAATATCAGCTGGTGAGTGCATGGGCAGTATCTATCAACAACAACACTGAGGTCTTGCCTCCCAGTCCCTGGACATAGACCGGTAACCGATCCCTCAAAATCTCTCAGAGGGCTTGGTCACCAGGCTAAGCGTTAGTGCTGGAAGCTCGAAAGAAAGGGTGAGGGACTCGCAAGATGAAGATGCGTTGCCGTTTGCGCGATTCAAAACATCTCGGGCGAGGAAGAGACATAAATTTCTTCATAATCACGATCTTTTGGACTCTATACCATCTTCCTCTGAGGAAAATATAGCTCGTGCAGGAGAGGACGATATTTCTGAAGATCTATCTCTAGCATTACCACTCCCTTCATCGGTAAGTGCAAGGTCTTTTTCACTGACACGAAACCGGGCACTCATTCGCTGTTAGGATTTATTGAAATGTATTGAAATGTATACACCACATTGCTAGCTGCTACTACACCGAACAAGATCAACTACTTAACCTCTCAAAGCAATATCGCGCAGAGAAAAAACAGAGGCATTTAGCAAGATTAGCCAAGGCACGAATCGAGTCGAAGACCCATAATGAAGAGGATGACAACAATGAATTGTCTTCTGTTACAGTAACAGTGAGGGCGAAGGCGATGAAGGCAATTCTCCCCCGAAGGGCAGCAAAGTCACTGGGGACAGAAATAAGAAAAGAAAGAAAAAACATTTATCGCCGCAGGATATTACAGAACGATGGATGGATCGGCGTCGATGGCGATAGGTATGGTCCTCTTCACTGGTTCACCTACCGGGCTTACTCACATTATGTTAGGTATGCTCCTGCAGGAGCACATAGCCGAAACTATCCGTCCCTATCTTTTGTCCAGCTGGAGGGAAGAAAAAAATATCCCTGAAGAGGATGTGGATGAGGACGGTAAGCCGAACGAATTGGATTCGACCACACTATCTCAATTCATTCACCGCAGGGGGTCTGAATGAAGAAGGCAGCTCTCTGTCAATAGACATTTCTGCTGAAAACAACCAATGACCTTTAAAGTCGCAGCATATGATCCATGTCGTTGAGGTAGGGGATTGGCTCCTGTCTTCCGACTTAGTGAACTACATTGCCTGCCGCAGATGTTGACATCTCTCTTTCACGGACTGCTGACGCCTGAGCCTGGAGTGAGTATTTACAAAGTAGGTCTCTCCCGTCTTTGGTTAAGACGCCTGCCGACTGACTACTCGCATGTAAACATCGTCATACCATAGTGACGTATCGAAAGAGAAAAATTTCTACTGGAATTAAGTAATTTTGTGCGTATGAGTATATATCGTGACCAGCGTTAACGGCTACGTAGTAAACTGCCGTAGGCATTTAGCAGCTCGGTAGGGGCAAACGCGCGGTAGACCGCACTACCCAGCTGCCGCACGATGCTACAGTAAACTACTATCAGCAGACAGTATCAACACTACGAGTAGGAGAGACATGGATCAGAGGGAGTAGACCGGAATCAATATCAAATTACAAACAATACGAAGCAAAGACATCTCCCAAAACTTACCATTCCTAGATCGAGGGAAATCGGACCTCCTCAAAATTCCCGTTCTTACACGATCTCGCAACGTTTAGCACCGAGAGAGTATCGGGTTTATCGGCCGTTCTCGATAAAAAGCCGTTCGCCATCGGTTCCGGTCAAAGCACTTTGAAATTTCTGCTTAGTCCTATCGTTGAGAATCTGGCAGTGAGCACTCTTTTCCTTCTCTCTCATGTCCTCTCACGATTCTGACAACAAAGCCCTAGGCGTACGACTTTCGGGGGTAGAGAGTGCCACTACTCTGGAAAAGGACAAGTCGAGAGGTGCGGGAAAGGACAGCGAAAAGGTCGCAGGGTCTTTACCTATATTGAAGGAGAGTAGGTTGGATGGTCAAGTGAACCTGGACCGATGCCATATGACTACTCTTACGCCCTCCATGTCCGACGTGGTTTTGGTTGACTGGGATGGTCCTGATGACCCCAAGAACCCTAAAAAGTGAGGCCTTTGCTCGATCCTTGCTGTATGAATTGTTCAGCTCACTTTCATACCATTTCAGCTGGTCTAATAATCGCAAATGGGCAGCGACGTTTATCGTTGCGTGTTTTAATTTTGTATCTCCCATTGCTTCGTCTATGATTTCCCCAGCCAGCAATTCTGTCGCTGCAGAGTTTGGTATAACGAAGAGTGTGATGATAGATATGATTACTTCTATCTATGTCCTTGGTTTCGGTGAGCAATGACTCCTGCTTTACTGAACGCTGATAATGATCTTAACATAACGATGTATAGCCATGGGACCGCTGGTGAGAATCCATGAGGCTTTATTACTTCAGTTACATATTTCAGACCTAACTCTCTTCTTATTTGTCAGTTCGTAGGCCCTTTGAGCGAAATATTTGGCCGGTCGCGAGTCATCCAGCTGGCAAACATCTTTTTTCTTAGTAAGTTTACATGCCCCGTATTCAAAGACTTCCTGAAGCTTATTAATATTATTATCAAGTTTGGAACTTTGCCTGTGGCTTCGCACAGAACACAGCGCAGCTGCTCGTATTTCGATTCTTCGCCGGTATCGGCGGGAGTGCACCCATTGCTGTAAGCTTTTGAACTTGTCCATGATCGTAGGGTCAATGAACATGATGTCTAGATCGGAGGTGCAGTGATTGGTGATACGTTCCACTCCGAGGAAAGAGGAAGGGCAACTGCGATTTACGCATTGGGTCCTATGCTAGGACCCGCTGTTGGTCCTGTTGCTGGTGCTTGGTAAGTCAAGAGTTTGAGAGCTAGATTTATCCGGATACAGCTGGAATTACCTATCTTTAGGATAGCTGAGAAGGTTAGCTGGCGATGGGTAGTAAGTAAGAAAGGAGCTTGAGGAATGACATGACTAAGTGATATCTGCTTTTACCTGATGTAGTTCTGGTCAACGGCAATCTTCGACGTTATAATACAAGTTGCTGGTGTGCTTTGGCTACAAGAAAGTACGTTCTTCAATTTACCCTACAGAGAGAGAAACGATTTTTTGTTCCCCAGCCTATGCACCGGTCTTGCTAGAGAGAAAGGCAAAAAGTATGGCAAAAAGTATGGCTTCCAGTGATGCCGAGAAGGGTGGTGACAGGAAACTACCACAGCTACGGACCATTTACGAAGGCCAGCTTGATCGGAGGTACGTTTCGTGCTATGAGCGACGTGGACCTGGTATCCTAAAATGATGAGCTGTCTGTGACCATGATTTCTCCAGTTGGCAGGCAATTATCAGCAAAGCCCTCACACGTCCGTTTATGCTGTTCTTATACGAACCCATTCTCCAAGTTTTAGGGATATACATGGCATTTATTTACGGCATTTTCTACTGTATGTCTTCGTATCCTTTACACTATACAGCCAGCTCCGAATACTCATATTTTCCATATCCTTCTCCAGTGTCCATCACCACAATGCCTAATATATTCATCAATATATACCACCAATCCGTCGGGATTATGGGGCTACATTATATAGCTCTCGGTGCTGGTATGGCATTCGCTAGTTACGCGAATTCTAAAACGATGGACAAGATATATATGTATTACAAGAATAAAAACGGGGGCGTTGGTGAGCCTGAGTTTCGTGTTCGTAAGTATCTGTCTGGTTCTGTTCTTTTGCGCCCTGCTCAATGACTTGGAATATTACAGCGACCATCGTACCAGCATCGATTGCCTTCCCGATCGGAATTTTCTTGAGTGGCTGGGGGGCGCAGGAGCATTTGCACTGGATCGTCGTTGATATTGTTCGTCCTATCTTCATTTCCCACTACGTATATCAAAGTTTCCTCAAATATTTTCTTTACTCCAGGGAATCTCTCTAATTGGAACTGGAATGATCCTCGCGTTTCAAGCCTGCCAGACATACATTATTGACGTGTTCACGCTCTATGCTGCTTCAGGTGCGCAGAGGCTTGATCAAGAAGCTACTCAATTCGTTGCTCCTCCCTAAAGTCGTACTAACGCCTTGAGCTGAATCATCACTACGTGTGTATGTACGAATATAGGTATGGCAGCAGTAGTTTGTCTCCGTTCTCTTTTTGGATTCGGCTTTCCGTTGTTTGCTGATTCAATGTATGGTGCCCTTGGGTTTGGGAAGGGAAATACTATCTTGGGAGTTGTAGCAATTGTTATCGGATGTCCAGCGTGAGTACTTGTCCTACTTATCCGCCCTGATGGCGATAGTTTGATTGTGTGATAGGCCTTGGATTTTCTGGTTTCTTGGAAAGAAAATTAGAGCGGCGAGTAGGTATGCTAGAGATTAGTAGGCTGGTGACCCGGGACAGCCTGCCTTTTTAGGACTTATTGGCCAAGGCAAGAAAACTGCGTAGGCAGGCTGGTGAAACTCGAAGGTTCGTGGAGGGCAAGCGTGGAGTTTGAAAACTTATAGGGAGCCGACATCAGAATTATCACCAGCTTTGATCGGTCCTCAAAAAACTGAAAAATTGTTGGCTTTCTGCAGCTTATTACTCCCCTTTTTCACTACAAAAAAATTACATCTACTAGCTAGTGATACTTCTTGATAGGTCTGACAACTTTTTATCTCTTCAAGCTATGAGAAAACACTGAGATAAAAGTCCAAATGATTGAAACTCAAATGGCTAAGTTGTCACTTGGCCGGATTCTATTACCCCATTTGGACGAAATTTCGGGCTTTTCATGTAACCTCGCAGCGAATTTCCAATTTGTGGAGGTAGACTGAATTACACACGCACAAGCAAGCCATCGTTTTTAACCCGATGCCCGATTCGCACCTAACAATACAGCGATCAAGAGCAAGTGTTCAAGTCTTTCGAAGAGCGGATCTCGGCCCTCCATAGCATCCGTTGGTGAGTGCATGGGCAGTATCTATCAACAGCACTGAAATCTTGCCTTCCAGTCCCTAGATTTTCGGCTTCTCCGAGACTCAGCTTTGGCGCTAATGTCTCTAACCCCCATCAAACCGCATTCCATTATCCCTCCAATAGCTAAAATCAAAGGATAGATAGGTGTACTATCGACTTCTCGTGGTCTACAGTAAAAAAGATCTAATACAAGTAAAGTTGTATTACAGGATACAAATTTTTTCCACTCATCCCCAAACAGCCTCCTCGTCAACCTCCCTTGGCCCATTGGCTCCTTCACCCTGTCCCTGTCTCCCATTCGCATTCCCATACAACCCAGGATGCTCCTCACCAGGCGGAAGTGCCACAGTCCGCCGTCTACGGAACCTCGAATATATGTAAGATCCCAGTAAAGCAACGGGATGGAGAACAGTAAACAGGATCGCGGTGATCTGTTGAAAGCAGAATCGTCATTCATTTGTTGCGATACAATCGTCCGGACAGGAAGAGAACGCGAATACTCACATAGACCGGACCAGGTTTAGGCCCCAATAGCCAAATTGAAACACAAATCCAAGTAGCAGCGACACACCATACGATGTCGCGTCGGAAGATGATCACAAGAAGACCAAGGAAGTTAGTCCCGAAAACAACACCGAATCCAGGCCATTCGTGCGCTGTGTAGTTTACTGGCTGTTCAGAGGCTGCCTTCGAGTACGTTAGGCCTAGCGCGATGCTGTAACGAAAATAGCAATGTTATGAGCTCAGCATTGAATAGTAGACGGGTGAAAACATGAGAGAATACTTACAAAAGTGAAAGCGGGAACATGAGCGCAATTTCCAAAACCAGGAAGAATCTCATGGGGGCGTGGATGAGCATCGTGTCAAAGGGACGTTTAGAGGTAGGGGCATGATATACAAGAAGGGCGATGTTGGAATATAGAAGGAGAAGGAGCACAATGCCTTGGAGCACCGTAGAGAATAGGAACTACTCAAAAACCTGAAACGACGGCAATACGTTTGAGGTCGAATCGGTAGACGATTTAGATAACTTACCCATGCAATAGACCATAAGGCCATTCCCCAATTCGCAAGAACCAAGGTCATTCCGACTCCTTTGACTAGCGTGCTCTAGTAGACAAAATCATAGTTTTTCGAGCCTCAGGAATTGTGGGGATGCAATCAGTCGAGTTACGGACTCACTTTGGTCTCCTGTTTCCTAGCAAGTACGAGTAGGGCACAGTACCCTAGCTGTCCCACATATATTGCCACGAGATAAAGAGCAATTACAACCGGCTGAGGCGAAATAGGCGTCGGATGTTGTTTCGAGATATTCCCTATCGTTAGTTGTATTTAACAGAGTCATTAACAGTAATGAATATTCACCTATTGAAGGAGACGTAACAAATGTGCATACTGCAACTGCCGCAAGATTTATTAAAAGCGACAATGGGGTAAGGACTTGAAGCCTGCATTCAGAGATGAAACGCATTCATTTTCAACGAACTATCAAGCTTCAGGTATATAAAATCGTACCTTATAAGAGAGAGATAATCGCGTACTGCAGGATGAGATGTATCGATTGGCAGACTGTCCATCGCTGGTGGTAGTATAGAAAGAAGATGGAGATGGAGTTACCGCGCCAGTGTTGAAGTCATCGTCTCGTGACTCGAGACGTCATAAGTGGCTGTACAGTCAGTACACTCTGCTTGGACAGTTGCCTTCGACTGTACATAAGAACGGGAGAAAGCATCTCAAAATGGATTCCGTTGATAAAGTCGCATAAATACAATTTGCAGAAAGGTAGCAGAGTGATTGACATGCAAAAGGAAAGGAAAGACAGTCCTAAGCATGGCTAAGAGTTACGAATTGCACCTGTGTCCAATACCAGTGGCGGTATGAGAAAGCACTGCGATTTCTGGCAGCTGCTCCAAGTCGAGACAGAGATATGAGAGAGCAAATATAATGGTATATGAGAGGCGAGACTGAGGTATAAACACGAGAAGAAGCATAAGCTCTAACAAACAATTCCACTGTTCTCCGGATCCATCAGCTTTTCTGACGATGAGTCTGGAGAATAAGTCTATGCTCACCTGCAACCCAACGACCAAGTACTATGATACCCTCCACGAGGGATTCTGTAGTCGAGCACTAACAGAAGCTGGCACAACCTCACCAGCCAAAGAACCCGGAGCAAAGAATCGAAAATCGCTGAGGCAGTCAACACCATCCATCAACGATTTCTGCCTCGACCTGACCATACCAGCAAAATGATCCGCGAGATCTTCATCCAGAGGGACATATATTTTCAACTCGAAACGCTTCAAGCACCTCAAGGTTAATTGTTCCACATCCTGCACCATCCCAGGGTCGATCGTAAGCAAGTCAAGAAGCGCAACGATATCCGTTTTCTTGGAAATGGGAGAGTCGACTTTCAGCTCTTTGAGTGTAGGCATCCTACGTAGAGTTTCCTTTAATTGACCGCTTGTCATAAGGATAGAACCGAGAAGGTGAAACGTTTCCAGACTTGAAGCACATCGCGAAATCATGAGCTTGAAGTCTTCCAAAGGCCATTCAATAGGCTCGTACTTGGAAGGTCGGATGAGAAGCGCTTTTAATGAAGGAAGAGCAAGAGTGCGAAACGCCCAGGAGTACATGCCAACATCACAACACTGAAGATCCAGCTCCGAGAGAGCAGAATAGGTGGGTAAAGCCTGCGACTGCCCGAAAGTATTTTCAACACGCAGGAGGAGTTTCTCGACAGCATCAATTTGACGTAAAACCCTGAGCTCGCTCGCCCCTGCGACAGTCACTTGCGCCGACTTGATCTGGGAAAAGGGTAGCTTGGAACTATATTCGAGTCTATACGCTGTCAACGAAGACAACTTGGGAGCAAGACTGAATATGTCATAGGAACTGGTGAGTTGTAGCGAGATGTGCTCCAAAGCGGGAAAATGACCGCCCTCCGGCTCAGGTCGGGATCGCAATTCCGCATCCAGCGTTCTCCAAGTGGCACCATCAAATGCCAATATCGCCAAGCGCCATCTAATAGAATGACGCAGAAACAGTTTCAGAATCTCCATACTCGCTGACCCATGTCCTCTGATATCTAGTGCTAGAGGAACCGCTTTGGACCTCTCGAGATAATGCGAAATCAACTCTTTACGCGACGTGTTGAAATTGAGATTGATGGACCACATCCGGCTAGCCCACATTCGCGGTGTGAACTTTGTAACCTCTCTCCAAAGGCGACACACCTGCGAGATATGCAAAGCGGTTCTTGTCGTCGACAACGCAAAATCGCCTTCAAAAGCAATTTCATAGTCAACGGCGAGAAAAAAGATCTCTCCGAGAACTTCGACAGGTAGTCGTCGTATAGGAGCCGCCAGCCCCTTCAACAACTCTTTCGCTTGCTCGTAGCTTTTCCGATGGCGATCACGAATGTCTTGAAGCCGAAGAAATTCAGCCTCAATATGAGGAAGTCTGCGGTCGCATTCTTCGATAAAGTATGAAGTTTGAGAGATCTCTGATTTGGTAGGAGGAGCAAAACGGTTGAGTAACTGCTCTTCAAGGGCGGAGTTGAAGGATTCAAGACGCTCAAGAAAGCTGGTGTCGATGGATTCACCGTGCTCAAGTACGTGAGCAGCTGCCGAATTGCCAGCAGAAGACTCGTCCATCAAAGACCGTGATGGTAGAGTAGAGTATAACAGGAAGAGATGTTGGCGAAAGGACAGAAGACGCGGCACGCTACTTTAAGTACTTGGGGGAAAAAATATACGCGTCTCGGCACACCGGCCCGGGGATGCCGAAACCAGTCGTGCTTTTAAAAGTGACGAGGTATAAAAATTCTGACTCAAAAAAACTAAAAAAATATACAAAATATATATTGTCCACGTCTCTAAGCAGCTCCACCAATCTTGGGTCTAACATCCTCCCCAACGTACTCAACCAACAACTCCTCAAACTCTCCAACACCCGGAACCTCCACCTCCCCTCCGGACCCAACCCTCTTCCCCTCAACCCACTCCCCAATCTTATTTACAAGATTCCCAACTCCGAACCCAAAAACCTCGAACAACTTCTCCTGAGGCGCTGAAATCCCAAACGTGTGTACCGACAACGAAGCATGCGCGTATCTCGCCCAGCCATACGAAGCCCATGCTTCGATAGCCACGACTAACGATCGTTTGTCTTTCCCTGCAGAGGCGGGGGGAACAAGTTGTCCTAAGACACCCAACCGATACTCTTTCGGTTGTTTATCAAACAACACCTGACAAGGCATCGATACGACCCTAACACTCATCTCTCGTCCTCTACACCCCTCGCCTTTCCCTAACCTCTTAGCTGCTTCTACCGCCCGGTGGACTTCTGAGCCCGTGGCGATGAGTACCAAATCCGGATTGGTCACGTTGGAGGAGTCGGGAGAGGATGAAATGGTGGATGTTTCATAAACCACATATCCCCCCAATTTAACCTTCTTCCTATCCGTCCCTTCCAAAAGCGGTACAGGCTGCCTCGAAAGCGCAAATATCGTAGGCGTATGCTTCGATTCAGGTTCCAATGCATGTATCCATGCTCCCACTACATACACGCATATTCAGTCAGCACCAATTTAAATAAGAAAACGAGAGACAAAAAACACGAAACGTATCGAAAGAGGACAAAGGGTACTCACCGACTTCCTCCGCATCGGCAGCCCTAACCAGCCTCGTATTAGGCAACGCTCTGTAAAATGCTGCGAGAGCAATAGGTTGGTGCGTGGGTCCGTCCTCGCCTATTCCTATTGAGTCGTGCGTTGCAATGCCGATAAGTCGGAGGTGTTGTAATGCGGTCATGCGAAGAGCAGGAGCGGCGTATAGCCAGAATTGGAAGAATGTTGAGCAGATTCTGGGTGGGGTGTTAGTAGAGTTTATGTAAATGATACGGGAGGGAGGGATACTCACGGAATGAACATCCCATTCTGATACGCACACATCCCATTCGCGATACCCACCATCCCAAACTCTCTAATCCCATACCTAATCTGTCTTCCTTCGTAATTACCCAACCCCGTATCAGGCTACTCGCACAAAATCATCAGCTTACGATCCATACCCACAAAAACTAAAATTATTACTCACATTCTGAAACTCCACCATTCCGTTCCAACTGACAAACGTACTCTCCAATAAGTCCGCCGACCCTGCTATAAAGTTCTTAAACTTTGGCGCGAGGTTGGTGACAGCAATACCCGAACTCTTCCTCGTAGGCTGAGGCTCTTTCGGTAACTGGCCTTTACTCGGGAGCAGGGATTCCCAGCCTTGGGGTAAGTCTCCTGTGAGACGCTGGAGTATCTCGGCGTGTAAATCCGGGTACGAAGCAGCGTAGGATTTGAATAGGTCGTTCCAAGCTGATTCGTGTGAGGCTCCGAGGGCAGTAAGGGGTTTGAAGTAGTCTGTTCAGTTGTCATGGGTGGAAAAATCGGAGAATCATGAGCATAGAATATGATAAAGATTCTTTTAATTTCTGGAACGTACCATACACTTGTTGAGGTATAACAAACTTTTCTTCTGCGTTGAAGCCGAATTGACCTTTGACGTAGGCTACTTCGTCCTGACCGAGAGCTTGACCGTGGGCGGGGCCAGTGTTGGCTTTACGTGAGCCGAAACCGATAGTGGTGCGGACATGGATGAAGTGGGGTTTGTTGGCGGTAGAGGATTTAGCTTTGTTCAACGCGAGAATAATAGCTTCGAGCTGCCAGTAGGGGTTGCGAATTTAGAGTGAGTAAAAGAAGCATTAATGGGTAAGTGGAGTTCATACATCAGTCGACCCGTTATCAACGTCGATAACTTCAAACCCATTCGCACGCATCTTCATGGAGGTATCGTCTGTAAAGCAGTTAGCGATTAATCCGTCTACAGTGACCTATCTCGCACATTAGAAATGACTTGCAAAAAACCAAAAGAGGAACATACGCTATTATCATCGTACACCACAATTAAATTCCCCAAGCCCAAATGACCTGCAAGACTCAACGCTTCTTGACCAACACCTTCCTGCAAGCACCCATCGCCCGTGAAACACCAAATTTTATTATCAACAATAGGAAACCCTTCACGATTATACGTCGCCGCCAAATTCTTAGACGCAATCGCCATACCAACAGCATTAGCAATACCCTGTCCCAATGGACCTGTCGTAACCTCAATCCCAGGAAACTCAATCTCAGGGTGTCCAGCAGCAATACCATAATTGGGATTATGATACGACTTCAGCGCGTCGAGGGACCAGGCTTCGTACCCGGATAGATGTAGGAGAATGTATTGGAGTAGACAGGCGTGTCCGGCTGATAGGACGAATCGATCGCGGTTGAACCAATCGGGGTTCTTTGGGTTGAACCTCATCGTGTGGCGGAAGAGTGCGACGGCGATGGCGGCTGCACCCATTACGGTTCCTGGATGGCCACCTTTGTGCTCCTGAACGAGATCTGCGCCGAGGCAGCGGATGGTGTTGAGTGTGAGCGCTTCGATAGTTGGCTGTAAGTGTTGAATGAATAAGGCATGAGGACACAAGGAAAAAGCACGTACGTTGGCTGCATGTTCTGCAGGAGAAACTGCTTGAACCATGGTGAATGAGGATAACCTGGTGTGAATGGGTCCATTTGTACTATCCTCTAAAAACGAAAAGGTTCTCTTTCGGTCCGTCCGCGGAGAAAGGTGAGGGTCCCGTGAAGCGTAAGTTGCGGAATAAGCGCTCACGGTGGAATGTTCGCGGTGTTTACAAATTTAACTCCGAACCAATAATATTCGTTCCTGCCAGATAACACCGCGCCGGCACACACCACTCTCTTTACTTTACCCTTTCAAGGACGTAGTCCATTCCGGGACGCTAATCACCATGCCTATCCATGACCCGAGCGGACGTATAATTATCGTAGAGTGTATTGAGCTCCTTTTTCGTAGACACTAGTAATGGCCCCTACGAACGAATCAGCTCTGTCACACGGGGCAGCAGCGATGACGAACGATCCTACAGTCTCTCAACTTTTTGACCTCACCGGTCGTACTTCTATCGTGACAGGTGCCGCCCGTGGTCTCGGCATAACTCTGGCTCTTGCTCTTCTCGAAGCCAACTCGCACGTATTTTGCCTTGACATTCTCCCGTCTCCGTCTCAGGACGAGTGGGCGGCTTTGGAGGTGAAGGCTAAGGCTAAGGACTTGCAGATTGTATATAAACAAGTTGATATTACTAACTCGGAGGCGGTACATGAGGTCGTGGAGGAGATTCAGAAAGAGGCAAGGGAGGATGTTAGAGTGCTTGTTGCTGCAGCCGGAAGTAAGACCTTCCACTCTATCATGCGACCTGTCTACCAGTACTCATTTATCTCGGCATGCTTATTCGCACAGTCCAGCAAGAAACTCCAGCAATAGAATATCCTCCTTCCGACATGCGCCGTGTCCTAGACGTCAACGTCGTTGGGACTTTCAACACCGCACAAGCCACCGCTAAGATCATGATGAAGCATGGTAAAGGAGGAAGTATCATCATGATCGCGAGTATGAGCGGGAGCATCGCAAATCGTGGGTTACAGTGTACGGCCTAGTGAGTTTATTTCTTTCTCATCATCTTTTTCTCTAGGTCTCATACTTAATACTAATTTTTTCCCCTGCTTTTTTGTACGTTCCGTCGGTCGATAGCAATACCTCAAAAGCAGCTGTAATCCAGCTCTGTCGTTCCGTCAGCGCTGAGTGGGCGGGTAAGGGTGTTCGAGTCAACACGATATCTCCTGGGTACATTAAAACGGCCATGACGGAGATGTTATTACAGAAGAAGCCCGAGTTGGAGGCGAGGTGGGTTCTCTTATCCTCACACATTTTACTTGTATCTTCTACTATACCGCGCGGGCTCATATCTTAAATTGAATTGCTTCACAGGTGGGCAGATGACAACCCAATGTGTCGCATTTCCCTTCCTTGGGAATACAAAGGGCCAACAATCTTCTTAGCTTCCGACGCGTCGTCGTTTTGCACGGGTATGGACCTGAGGGTTGATGGAGGTCATTGTGGTGAGTAGCCAGGGATGAGACATTCTTGGGAATTCGGATCGATCCGCCGAATGATTACTGACTGTTTTGTGATTTTCTTTCTGTAGCTTGGTGATGAATCGATGGACGGGTTAATTATAAAATCAAGATATTCAATTAGACGGCAGAAAGTAGATGGTAGTATGTATCGTACAGATACAAGACGAATTATTTTTGGGCTTAGGTTTTGGATCGAATAGCACGAAATTTTCATTGTATTGTTTAATACCACACTCATACGCAATCTATACGCGCCTTTGAATTCTGGAGGAGTCCGAGTCTGGAGGTACCTACAGTCTGGTGCTTAGCCTAGAGCATGGTATATAAGGGTGATCTCAAGCATTGAGCCGTCCGGAGCACATGATTCGCTAGTGTCCTATTCATTCATCGACGGTCTTGAGGTCTGATTTCGCTCGGAGTATCAAACTTAATACGACGCCGACATATGTGGCCTTTCCGATAAGTCTTAGTAAACGTTAAACTCCTCGGCTATAGCGGTGTGTACGTTAGCATATACATATTGGCAGGGACCCTCGCCTTCCCACGGTACTAACTTCGACTTCGACTCGGCACCTCATGCGATGCCGGGGGTTTATCCTATAGATTCGACTGTTGCTGGTCAGGGTTTTCCGAGCTCCCTGTCTGCTCCTGATGGAACCTTCGAGTCTTTGGCTCGCCCCTCGACTACACTTTCTCCTACCGCGCAAAACCACGACCTCGACTCAGTGCCCGCGCGTTGGCGCACTATTGCTGCTGGAGACAAGGCCAATGAGTCCAAGCATTACGTGCAGCAACTAGAAAAGCGAATTCAGTCCGGTAGAATGCGATATTTTACTTGAAGAAGCGCTCAGAATTCGTCCAATCATCAAGGTCGGCTATCCAGCCAGTTCAGCGGCCGAGTACATTACCTCAGCTGAAGTTATGTGTGACGAACAAATCAGCATTGTACGACCATGAGAAAAGGATCAATTTGAACGAGACTTGGCACCATACTTCAATGACATTAGCGCCTGTGTTGTTGAAAGCCCCAGCGACGTCTACACCTCTCTGGCGAGACTTAATACAGATCTGCGGTATTGGATGCGGGGTTCACCTGTTATTGGAGAATTTCATCACCAATCTGAGCAAGGTTCATCTGAGCTCTTCGCCACGGCTGAATTCAGGTTCGTCAATGAGGTGGTTCAGGAATTCCTTCTCAGCAAGGGACATAACGTCTATGTTATTCTCAGCCCACACCAGACTGGTGCTTCGAACGAGGCTTTACTCAGTGGAAGAGTGATTCCAGATATGCTGGTGAAGATCATGAGGCGAGTGCCTGGCACCAATCAACAAATATCCTACACTGCTGCCACCATTGAACGGAAAACGTTAGCAGTAGGAGCTGGTCATTTGAGAACCTTTTTCACCGCAGACCAACCTTTCATCTGGCCTGATTCAATAGCCAAGTACACGAAGGACGAGGAAGCCGATCAGAGGATTATCGTTCAGGTGCGTATCGACCTCATCTTATGCCACCTCAATTTCCCTTGACGTCCTTTATTACAACCAGGTTGCCACTCAAATGTCATTGGCTCAAATATATGGAGCGATTCTCCATACGTTGGGGTATCAAATGTATTTTTGGAGGTTTCGGCACGGGAACTCTTGGATTCTACTCAGGACAGATTGGCGCCCCAACAGCTACGTTGACCGAGCCGCCTTCTTACTGCACTGTTTTTATGTCGAAGAGAGACTTGAGCAAGAGAGACTCGCGAGAGCTCAACGTCAAGCGTCAGTCCGGCGGGGTTATCCCCAAAGCTTCTACTCAGGAGCACGCTTCACTGCACGAAGTG
The DNA here is from genome assembly GCA_003987895.1 of Neonothopanus nambi. NCBI lineage: Eukaryota > Fungi > Basidiomycota > Agaricomycetes > Agaricales > Omphalotaceae > Neonothopanus > Neonothopanus nambi. Next base: position 77,912 of record RCHF01000298.1, read on the forward strand.
AACTCCTCAGTGTTGCTGCTACGAGTTCTTGGAGCATTTCACCTTGGTATCATGGTTTCAGCAAAGTTTTTACCTCCATCAAAAGACTCCTGTTTCCATTCTGGTTCAGTCTTGACCTCCATGTTGGCCCCCTCCAACGAGCTCCGAGCTCAACGTGATATTCAAGATATTCCGAACGCGCCAAGATATGTCGAAGGAAGCAGCGCTTATTGCCTTTGCTTCGTCGAAGGGTATCTCCGTTCCTAAAATCTTGGGACTATACACCGGGCTTTATATCCTTGCCGAGGAGCGGGCAGGTGAGGTTATACCCTCTTGGGAAAGCATGTCTTCAGCATCAATGTAAGTGAACTCGTATTCCTCCCCAATTTTCTTGCTTAGTTATGCATTTTTCAGTGCTCATCTTTTGACGCAACTGGAAAAGTGCCATGCGAATAATCTCCATCATTATGACCTTGCGTTAAGGAACATCGTTGTGAGGCCTGATGGGACGGTCTGTATTTTGGACTGGGGCCGCGGTTCCATCTTTGAAGAATGTTATGGGAACTGCCCAGATGTCAAGGAGATGGAACATCTAAAGGACCTTCTCAAATCCAGGGACCCTGTTGGTGGGCTTGATCATCAAGGTGGATCGACTGGCGCCTATGGTAAGGATGCTCTGGGTGCTGGTAGCTATGTCGGGCAACATCATGATCACTATGCCACAGGCGATGCCTCGGAAAGCACTAGTGTGAGTGCTAGCTTAAGCGAAGATGCTCACAGTAATTCGCCATGAACATGAAGTCTAGTCTTCTTTCTTCAAGTTTGTACGGGCGGTTTGTAATATTAATAGTATGCTTTGTTGAATTGCTTTCGTGTTTGTTCGTTATTGCTGTTCTTCTGTATCGCTACGTAATAAGTAGCAGATTGGCATATTTCTCTAAGCATATAGTAGTCGAATGATTGTAATTTTGAGGGCTCAAGGGAAGCGTGAGGGGGAAGAGGGGTGCGGTGCTTACGTGAACATATATTGTGAGTCAGATGCACGTGATCATAATTACTCTTTCTTCAACGCCGACGACGATGACCACCAACTTACTTGTATCAACATTCTCTCCTTTCCCCACGCTATCTCTCTCCGTACCGTCATCTACGCCTTTCTCTTCCTTACTTTCCCTTCTCAATGGGAAATATGATACGCTACCATCCTCAGGACTCGCTCTATCGCTGAACTCTGGCCTTGTTGCACAAGATGTCCCTGTCTCATATCTGGATGATGGTTCCAACCTAGTAAATCTTCGCCTTTCACCTCGTTTGCTTGGTGGCAAAGGAGGTTTTGGCTCGCAGCTTCGTGCTGCAGGTGGCAGAATGAGCAGTCAGAAGACAAGCAACAACGACTCTTGCAGAGATTTGAGTGGAAGGAGATTAAGCACTATCAAGGAGGCTAAGAAGTGAGTCGGGCTTCCTTCGTACTTCACTAACCTGCTGTGTTTAATGCTTATTTATCCTCGTAGACTGGCGGAGTACCTTGAGTCCGAACCAGCGCGGATCGCTGCAAAGGCCGATGCTCAAAAGGCTAAGCTGGAGGCGCTAGAACGCAAACTCGGCATAGACTCCTCATCCTCAGCCGGTGCTGGTCCATCCAAATCATCTGATGACCCTCCTAAACTGGCTGGAAAGAAGCACCGATTCGACGACACAGAATATTTGGAGCAGAACCGGGAGTTGGTTGATGGTGTCAAGAGTGCAGTTGCCGCAGGTATGTGTAAACGTGCGTGTTGTTTGAGGTAGCTAACGATGTAGTAGCTCTATTGAAGAAGAAGAAAAAGGCGAAGTTGGGACCCTCGGATACTCCATCTGGAGATGTGACGGCGGATAAGCAGAATAAAGTGTCCGACGTCACCAAACCTGCTCCGCCAGCTACTGCTGCTGTAGAGGCCGTTGGCGCATAAAGGGGAATTGCGAAAGTTTATGTTCTATGCTATGGTATTGTTCCTTCCCGTGGGGGTAACACCAACACATGGGGGTTAAGCAGTCTGTCAGGCGGGGCTGCATGGAGTGCATCTGGGTGGGGTAGTTCTTCCCGATGTTCCATGCTATGGTATTGTTTTTCTTTATTGACTTATTGCCATGTTTCATTACAACAATATGATTCCAGAGGATGTACGAATGTTTTTATGGATCTTATCACCTGCCAACTATACTTAGCATGTTTGTCTGCTCTCTTCCCTCTGACGAAGTAACCCTCGCATGCTCTCTGCCGTGCTGGTGGCCCGACGAAAAAGTGCGTTCAGATTTGCCACATTTATCTATACTCTAATATGCAATGCGAACGTGTATTCGTTTCAGCTTATAGTGTCTGAATATTCAACAATCATCTTGTGCAACACTTGCAGTCATCACGTTAAGTTCCAGAATCGTGGAATACCTCAAAACTCAGCTACGCACCTCTTTTGCCCTACGGATATTTCTTTATGCCGAAGAATGGCAGCGCGACGCTGACCGTCTCGACGCTGATTTGCGTCGACTTCGTAGCACCCTCTTCGAACTTGAAGAGGTTTGCGATCGTCTTCAGAAGTCTCGGAATCGTGTGCGACGGGGTTACTTGCTTCAGGAAGCCGCTACCCGCTGAGGTACTCGCAATGATATTCTCACTTTCCATCGAGCCTCGCAAAGGCACAACCTCGATGGGTCTTACGAACCATGTGTTCTATCTCTCACAGGTGTGCTATCTCTAGGGTGGGGTTATGATGTCGTTAGCATCACTATAGCTCATAAGCTCTGCGCATGGACGGGTTCTCGTTAGCTATTAAGCGACGCCCCATTCTCTCGGTAAATTATCATTTTCGATTCTGTTCTATTCCCCTTTGACTACATACATACTCTCATGGGCTCATGCCACTCTCCCACTACATGTATGTATATACACATAAACAGAAATCCGACGATCTTACCCAAGTTACCGCCAATTTGGATACCAGCGGTCAAAGTCAAAAATCTAATCTAATCGATCACTAAGACTTTCCTGGAAATCGCGCGTATTACGTAAGAACATATGTAGGATTTTTCAGGTGACCCCAAACTGGACCCTTCACTACCCCACACACTCAGGTTCCGCCTCTGTTTTCTTACTTACCATTCATTCGTGCGCAGTAAGTTGCAGTAAGCAGTGTAATTACTACTATATTCTTCTGTATGAAACTGATTTCCGCACTTCAGCCTTCCAGAAATTTGAATCGGGCGTAAATCATCCCTGGGACAGGAAAACCGGAACTTTGGATTTGAACAAGGGACAACGAAGACGTACATCCTAGGCTGTTTTTCCTATTTGTGAAGCTCAAGGCATGGCCAGTTTAACGAGTTCGTCTGTCGGTGTCGGTTTTGAGAGGGTCGAGGCTGGATCCGGGGTTTCAACCAGTGGTCACGAACGTTATAGAGGAAGTGAAGGCACGCTTGAATTGGGACATAGTGAAGGACGCAGATCTATGCTAGCGCCTTTGCTTATGTCGCCCTCAACCTCTACAACATCGTCCATGACGGCGCCACCAACGCAGCAATATCCACATCCACCTTCTCTTCCTCAACACAACGTATCCAACTCTTCTCTCGTGTCTTCTTCCTCGTTTTCGCATAAGCAACAGTCTCCGTCCTCCTCAATGCTTTACTATGGACACCAGCCGCAGCTTCCCTCGCCGGACTCGATGCAACCTACGTCGCGCTTCCTTGCCTGCCTTAGATGCAGGGGAAAGAAAGCGAAATGTGATAACATTGAATCAGTTTGTCGTGCGTGCGCAAAGGCCAATGCAGAATGCGTGAGGCCAAGTGGGCGACGGAGGAAGAGGACAAGGAGGGAGATGGAAGAGGCTGAGAGAGAAAGGGAACGAGAAAGGCTTGAGGGGCCGGATCCGAGAGATGGTCGGCCTGGAATCAAAAGACCAAGAGACGTTGATATGAACCCTATTCCAACGGTACGTTTAGGGTCATATTCTGCTTTCATTCTCGAATTTAGTTGTCCATGCTACATAGAACCAAATTCCACAACAAACGCCCTACCCTCAAAATATATATTATACTCCTACTCCGGGCTTCGCTACGAACTCCACGCCCTCGTTAAGCGGTTCATCACCACCCGGTCGCTATTCACTAAATACAAATCCTTACCCGCCACACTCGAGCTCGATGCCAGCTTACACTTCTCAGAACGAATCTTACTCTCGTTCTACCACCCTTTCGGCCAACAACGAAACATTTTCTCATCGCTCTCCTACTTCAATTTCACAGCTGCTAAACCAGCCGACTTTCGGACCGGCACGGGGTAATACAGCGACTACTGCGAGCATAGGCTCAAACCTACAGGGTAGTAGTGAAGGAGGGACACCGCCTAAACACACAGATCCGGGGGAAGTGGTACAGTCTCTATCCAAGCAAGTGGCGTTCTTGGAAGGCGACCCGGGTGAGAGTCAAACACTCAAAGTACATTATGTCGGTTTTCTTTCTTTTTTGCTTCCAACCTCCAAGGTTCTGATTATCGTTCTTGCCTGTAGTATCGGTTCTCAGGATGTACGGCAATTCATCCTGGATTGAATCGTATCGTTATCAAGTTGAGGAGTTCGGTACCTATTAAGAGGAAAGTGATGGCATCGTCTCCTGCTGCTTCGACTGTCTCGGGGATGTCACCTCACCCATCCGTAGTAGGTTCAGCTTCGGTAGCTTCTCCGGTAGGAAGCACGCATATTCTCTCTCCTGCAGTGCAAATATCAGACGGGAGAGAGACTGCATTCTCCCCGCAAGTCCTTCCTCCTGAATCGACTGGCGGACTCAATCACTTAAAGGCAGAGGACATCATGGACACTGACCCGCAATGTGATGCCGATTTGGATTTGGACGGGAATAAGGTGGATATAAATATGGATATACTGCTAGATGCGACCTCGCCTGCACTCCTCGCGCTCGTCGATGCGTTTTTCATACACTTTGGGCAACACTTTCCTTTTATTCGGAAGGGAAGAGTGTCTGAGAGGTTGAAAGGGGATACGATGTCGAGGTTCTTGTTGAGTGCGATGTGTGCGGTTGGCGTGAGGTGAGCGTGTATTTCGAATCGTTTAACCTTTTGCTTTCGCTCGTCTCTCGTCTTTTGTCTTCGTATTGGTTGCTCATTCCTTTCGGTTCATAGATTTCCACCTCAAGGCTACACTTACCCCAAACCTTCGGCATATATTTCCGCCGCATGGAAACTCGCGTTGCCGCTCTTGAGACTTCCATCGGTGGACGTTGCCGCTGGGTTGCTTCTACTCTCGTGGGCTGAGTTTGGAGAGAATTCGGAGAGTGGATTGTGGAATTTCTCGGGGATGGCGATGAGGATGGCGTTAGATTTGGGTTTGCATAAGGTCAGTTTCATCGGAGGCATCCATGATTTTTCTCAGTGGTGTATTCTTTTGTCTCTTGTCTAGATTGACGAGGAGGATGAAGTCGAATCTTTCAGTGGTCTTGGGATGCACACACCTTCGGCCACTGTCACGGATGATGTGTGTTCAGGAAAGCTGCTGTTTTGGGCAGTATTCCTGATGGATAGGATATTAGCGTTTGGGACAGGGAGGCCTCCTACTATTCAAGAGGCCATAGTGGAAGTGAGGCTACCAGTGGAGGAGGATATGACGGAGAGGACGAACGTAGCGCGCGGGGGAAGTCCGGTTGGGGGGAATGGTGAGGATGGGAGGCAGGAACTAAGTTCATCTGAAATAGGAATGAATGGGAATGTAAGTGGGTTGCAGCAGCAGGCCATGAGTGCAGGCGCTCCACTTCTGCATCCGTTTGTGTATATTGTGAGGTTGTTTGTGTTGGCTGGCCGGATTGCGGCTGTAATGGTAGGCCTTTCATTCGCCTAAGATTCTCCGAGCCTACGATAACTGACTAATTGTCTTTTTTGATGTAATGTAGAACGGCAGCAGTCTCTCTGCGCGCACGCTTTTAAGCTCTCATTCCTCGTCCTTGAGTGATCTACCGAATGAGTCGAGGGCGGAGAATCATCAACAGACTCTACAGAGCTTGCATGATCAGCTCGTGGATTTCTTGGCGAATTTGCCGTCGGTACTTTGTTGGAGTGTGGATAATTTCAGGATGCAGGCTGCAAGGAATAGAGGTGTGAGTAAGCTCCACAGCTCAGAGCTGATTAATAACTGATCATACACGACAGGGTTCTTTCCTCTTCCTACACTTATGGGCTAACGCGGTGCTCGCACTCATACACCATCCGAATTTAGGAAGAAATCGTGACTGGGGATTGCCGAGTGTAGTTCCTGGAGCGGCTGGCGGAGACGGGATGGCGAGTCTAGTTTCTACTTCGACCTCGTCCAGTTCACTGCCATCGCACTCAAGGCCACCACCGATATCTAACTCCTCATCATCGCAAAGCGATTCTACATCCAGTTCGAATCACAGTCATGATAGTTCCAGCACTATTGCAGGATCTTCGGGTCGTTTGGCGCTCGCACGTCCTTCTTCAGGCCCGTTCAAACGCTCGATCAAACTCTCCCTCGCATCTTCGAGACACATCGCGGATTGTCTGGTTTTCGCGGATCTGTTCGACATTAGCTCGTATTGTGCAAACCCGTTCATTAATCAGTGTCTGTTTATTGCGGGTGTGGCGTTTGTTTTTGATGCGCAGATGGATGCTAGTGAGGAGACGGGTGTTGGTGGAGGGAATCCTAGGAACGAGTTTATCAATGCGCTGGTGAAACAAAATTTGTCGGCGTTGTTGAGGGCGCTAAAGAGGATGGAGGAGTATTGGAGTGGATTGGGGTATATAATTAGTGTAAGTTGCGATTTTTATTATTGGGGTTACGGACAAAATTTTTCTGATGCACACTCCTTTGCATTCCCAGGTTCTCGAACAGCGCGCTGCTGGCCGAGGTTGGGCAAAAGTTGATTTCAGTATCACCTCCGACAAGAAACATCGGTTTATCTCGATGCCGGACACGGGGCTCATGAGAAGACTGAGAAAGCGGCCTGGCTCTCAGATCGAAGACAAGGATCGTGATCACGCCAGCGGTGATGAGCGAGAAAACAAGAGTATGGAGGAAACTGAGGCCGGAGAGCTTACTACAAGCAATGAAGGAGAACGAAAAAGTGCTAAAGAGGAGCCGCGTTCTCTACCTTCGAACGGGGACTTCTTTACACGTGGGAAGGAGGGTAAGGAAGTGCGTGAGCCGGTCGCATCTTTGGTGTCAGAGGCTGCGCTATCATTACAGAATGCTGGGCCCCAGGGGTCGTCTAACCTGGCGTTTGGTACGGTGGAGGATCCTATCACTATGAGTAGTGGGTATTCCTTTGACATCCTGCCGCAATCTTGAACGCTCATTTTCATTTGCATTAGATTGGTCCTTTGAGTCTTTGCTTGGATCTTACCAAGTGGAGGAGGTTAGTACGACGGATGCGAATGTCGTGGGTTTCGACTTTCAATCAATGTTCCCAGAGGGGTTTGGGTGGTAGTCTATCATGGACAGTGTCTTCAAGATGTCGAGGGGAAGGAGGAAGAAGACTGAAGCAAAAATGCCCCACAGCACTTTGCAGGATCTGTTGTCTATATGCTTTCGTTAATTATTTCGGGTTTTTCTCTAACGGGTTCTAGAGTATTGTAGTATGTATATATCCTGGGTGTCTGTTCCTAATATGTAATATGTAACATTCTAGTGCAATAGGATCTGTATCGCTAGTTCACTCTTCTCATAATGTTCAACCTCAACTTCATAAGCTGGTGTCTGAGAACGTGATATCTCGGTCTGAAAGGTCGGGATTCGCTCAGAAGTCGGAAAACAAAGGTCGGCGTTAACTTTCTCGCCTGAGCTTCAGCACGCTGTTGTCGGCCCTCGCTGTGAATGCCGAGTGTCAACTAGGTTACCGAATCCCGCCCGGACCCTCCGCGGTGCAATTCGACGTAGACCCGGTTCGGCATTATGGGGGCAACATACGCCCAGAGTATGACAGTAGGTGTCGCCTCCCAGGCTGCAGCATAATTATTATTTCCTGCCGGGTTAGAGATAAAGAACGGTTGCCCACGGAGCTAGACGGTTGTCAAATACAAAATCCGGGCCAGAGGACACAGAGGGACACTTGGCGGAGTCAGAACAGCGGGGTTCGGGATTCGGACACTACTCCAGACTGTCCAGTGCGCTCGGGCCTAACAAAACCTAACTTGAACCCAGCTATTTCAAGTTCTCTGTGGATATGATCCCGAGATCTATGAAGCCCGGAGCACAGGGCGACTCAAGCCGACATATGTAAACCTTTTTGGCCAAGGATTCAAAAATTAGCAACGGTTGAACGAACGTTGGCCTGGCATAAGCGAGCATGCTTGTATTATGAGCACATTTTTCATTGAATATTCGAGTCGGCGTTCTCCGCCGTTCAGTTGCTGAGTCGAAGTGATCGAGTTTGCGACCTGTTGCGACTGATTTGTGGTCGCGATTAGTGGTACGTACTTAGCCGAGATTAGCCGAAACGGCCGGTATGCCGTCTGGTTATATAAGCTGCCGTGTCTCTTATATTCACATCACGAGATCCTATCGCGTCAACGCGTTTACCTTGAACGAAAGGCTCTTGCGAGAATTTCATTAATAACTGAAAAAGGGACAAATATCTCCAGAACCACTTAGACACTAGCCTTTCAAGCTTTAAGCTTGCTTGTCATTCAGAGGATTCATTAATCACATAGAGCATAGCCCTAGTTCAAATACATGTATGAAATCCCTAAGTATAACAATATCAGATAGTCTGAGAGGCCTAATTTTACTAGTTTCTTGCTCTAGCAGCAAAACAGAGAAGGATGGCATTAGCAGGACAATAAAAGAGTAGGATGGAGGAGAGGAGAGGAGGTGCAGGAGGGAGGGGAGGAGGAGAACAGGAAAGAGGTGCAGAGTGGAGGAGCAGGAGGAAAGGGAGCAGAGGGAGAAGAAGAAGGGGAAGGGGAAGGGGAAGGGGTAATAAGAAGGAGCAGGAGTAATGAGAAGGAGCAGGAGGAGGAAGCAGAGGCAGCAGGAGGCAGCAGAAGGGGGCAGAGGCAGAAGAAGGAGACAGGGGCAGTAGGAGACAGCAGAGGCAGCAGGATTGAGTGGGGACAGTAGTTGAAAAGCAGTGGGAGGAAGGAGAGCAGGAGCAGGAAATGGCTAGGGAGCAGCCAAACTAAATTCTTTGTAGACAACCTTCAAGTTTTGTCAAATTTGAAGCTGCACTTTCAATGAACATAGCCTAGTATTTTAGGTCTATTGAAGCTTAAACTATGATACATCCTATTTCAAACTTTCAACTTGAATGCATATGAATATCTACTATCTATAAAGTATACGCTCATGCTCATCTGACACAAACTCAGCCGCGCAGCGGCGAGCGCGATGAGGTCTCGTGATGTGAATATATTACATACGGCAGCTTATATAAAGAGGCGGCACACCGGCTGCTTCGGCTAACCTCGGCTAAGTACGTACCACTAATCGCGACCACAAATCAGTCGCAACAGGTCACAAACTCGATCACTTCGACTCAGCAACTGAACGGCGGAGAACGCCGACTCGAATATTCAATGAAAAATGTGCTCATATTGTATCCTTGTTGTATCCAGTTTTCTACGACGGGAGCCTGAGACTAATTGAAGTTAGTGCAAGTTCTCGGCAAGTTCTGAATAGGTTCTGAAACAGAGGGTGAGATCTGGTGAGATGTAGCAATCGGTCTCATATGAGGCCGTATTTCTCACGGACACACTCAGGCTCCTCTTGATTTGCACTCAGTTCCGAAAAAATCGTTGTGGGGTTCCTGGGGATTTTTTTTTTCCTTAAGAACCGAAAGTTCGTGCCATGGGGTTCTCCACACGCCCTGGAGTTGCTTTCTATCTCGTGCCTTAACCTGGCCTTAACTCAGAACATCGACGATGAAGCCATTTGGTGAACCCTTTAGAATCTTGATAGACAATGTCTCTCCGCAATGGTTACTGCGAGGAATTACTACTGCTTGTGGGTCTGGGGTGCGTATCTAATTGATTTGCTTGAATGAGTTCTTTACTGACTCTTGAAAACATTAGTTCCTGCTCTTCGGTTTCGATCAGGTTTTGTCCTCCATCTATTAACGTAGGCTGGTGCTAATGCTCTGAGGTTTTTGATAGGGTATCCTCGGAGGTCTTCTCACTGGCGCACCGTTCGAAGCCCAGTTTCCCGCTCTAGTCACGAACTCAACACTCCAGGGTGCGACCGTCGCCCTATACGAAATTGGCTGTGCCTTTGGCGCTCTTGGGATTTTCCTCTGGGGAGAATCTTTTGGCCGAAGGCGAGCCATTATCTGGGGCATGATAGTATTGACGATTGGAGCAATTCTCCAGTTCATGAGTTACAGCCTACCGCAGTTGATTGTGGGTCGTATCGTTAGTGAGTATCGTGACTCGTTATCAGCGACCGGAATCTGATCCTTCTCTTCTCATTTTCTATAGCTGGTCTAGGCAATGGCATGACCACTAGTTCCATTCCTGTTTGGCATTCCGAAACAAGTATGTCGCATAACCGTGGACGTAACGTTTGTATAGAACTCGGTGTCAATATCTTTGGTGTCATGCTTGCGTACTGGTGCGTCTGATCGTTCCATATATTCTTACTACATCGCGTCTCATTCTCCTCAGGGTTGACTATGGATTGCGGAACAATACAACCGGAATGCAATGGCGCTTACCTCTTGTAAGGTTTCAGTACCAGTGGCTATATGCTTGTCTCTAATTCTCATCCTGTTGCAGTCACTTCAAGTAGTGTTTTCCCTCGTCACGATCTTCTTCGTATGTTTTTTGCCAGAAAGTCCTCGTTGGCTCGCGAGTCGCGGACGCGTGGAGGAAGCCCGGGAAGTTATCTTTATGCTTGAAACACTTGAGGGCAAGGCACGCGAGAAGGCAACGGTTAGTCTCCGCGCGTACCTCAGTCAATTTTTTCATGATTTTTACGCAATGAATGATATTGCAGGACGTACAACTCGAGCGAATATTGGAGGCCATCCGAATTGAGCGTGCTGCAGGGTCTAGTTCGTTCCGTGATTGTTTCAGGATGGGAGACCAAGTGAGAATCTGTTTTGTTGAACCACTACGGCGTTTCACTGATATTCTTTCAGCGCTTTTTCCATCGTGTACTTCTTGGTTGTGGATCTCAGATGATGCAGCAAATCAGCGGTATCAACCTGATTACCTACTATGCTCGTTCGTGTTCTCATTCATCCTACGTCCAAGTACTTATCTGATACCTTGTAGCTGTCATTTTCCAGAAAAGTGTAGGCTTGTCTCGAGATCTGTCCTTACTTCTCAGCGGTTTCAACGGTCAGTGTCAACGGTTCGCCCCGACTCTTGAATTTCTTCTAACACACAAATAACTCGATGTTTAGGTCTGGCATACTTCCTCTCCTCTCTAGTCCCCATTCCGCTTATTGAGCGTTTGGGTCGTCGCAAGCTGATGCTCTTCGGAGCTGTTGGGCAAACCATTTGTATGGTCCTGCTTGCTGCGATGACAGAAGACACTGGTAATAGGGGAAAGGGTATCGTCGCATCAGTTTGCCTCTTGTAAGCGAGTATTAACCATCAGGCCCTTGAATTGTGTGCTAACGTGGGTTTTGTTCCCTAGCTTGTTCAATTTCTTCTTCGCTGTCGGATGGCTGGCGATTCCTTGGCTTTATCCTGCCGAGATTGCTCCTCTTCAGATTCGTGCCAAAGCCGCTGCCCTCTCTACGGTATGCACCTTATTCCCGTTATGCAGTAATGCTCAGCAGTTTGTATATTGACTCGGGTCATTTGTCCTTAGGCTACGAACTGGCTGTTCACTTTCCTGGTGGTCATGATCACGCCCGTCGCTATTGATTCCATTAGCTGGAAAACTTATATCATTTGGGCATGTACGAACTTTTCGTTCATCTTTGTCACTTATTTCTTCTGTAAGTTGCATTCTACACCTTTACTCCTTCCGTACATTGAGTTCATGTCACCTTTTTTGCAGATGTCGAGACCACCGGTCAATTCCTTGAAGATATTGATCTTTTCGTCAGTATTCAATTCTATCTGTCTTGGAACCTATTTAGACCCGCTGACGGTCGTACTTTGAATGAATTCTAGTTCGAGGGCCAGAAAACGTTCTTCCTTGGCCCGTCTTCTGCTGTTCGCGCTGCCGAGATTAGACAGCGGCGAAATGCTGAAATCGCTGCTGTTCTTGAAAAAGGTTATCAGACACCTGAGAGTAATGAGAAGGAGATGTTGGAGAATGCAACAGTTGAACATCGCGAGTAGAAGTGGGGTGAAGGGTGCCTCAGTTTGCTGGTGACGGTGGCTAGGGTGTTTATTACTTATTAACGTTTTTGAGGACCTGGGGTGCTTCCCAGTACTCTTGATTTCGGAACGCGGAAGGATCACGACTTCTTATGCTCTCCTCTGCTGTACTATAATACTGTGGTACCGCTTCTCCTACAATCCTCGCCCATCTCAGTGCAGAATGTGCGTGTATTTGTAATGATACCAAAAAACGCACTAATGTACAACTTGTATACTGCATAAATGCAATTCGACAAGTACTATCTCGTCTATTTTTTTCGAACATGACATGTACATGAATTCCGTTAGATGGGTAGCTACATCCCTACATATTTAAGTCATAAACAATTTTTACTAAAGATCCTGTACAGAAGACTCCTGACTATGTACAGCCTACGAAAAATCATAGGGTTAGCCCCGTCCCAATCCACACAATGCCAATGCAGCCCTCATCATATCATCATCCTCAGCGCCAGAATGAGCGACCAGAGGACGATTATGTGCCATAGTCCGTTGCTTATTTTCCTTCCCCCTCGAACTCGACTTCCGACTCGAGTTCAGGCTGGCACTCGATGCCGACCGCGGAAGCGAAACAGCCGGCACGAGAGGGAGAGACTCATCATCGTCCGCCATACCAGCATCGCCCTCCTTCACAACCATGCGCCTTCTTGCACACGCCCACTCCAAAGTACGCGTACGCTTTAGCTTCCCAAACTCGACAAAATCCCTCGCAGGCGGACTCATCACCGGCGCAAGCGGCGAGGAGGGCATGGCCTCCCAGATGGGCAGCTCGGGGTTACGCTGCCGTGTTGGGGTGCGTGGTTCGAAGAGAGGGAGCTCTGAGCGTGATGCGACGTGGTCTAAGGAAGGCCGTGCCGAGAGACATGAAGTCGATGAGGAGACGGATGTGTACGGTGCGGACGAGATGGTGCGGGAGTTATTGCGGTTGGTCTTGCTGTGCAGAGCACCTTTACGTTCCATTTGGCGTTTGTTCTGGAACCAGATTGTCACTGACTTGACTTCCCTACATTTAAGATACACGCGCGTCGCGTTCCAAAGAAAACAATATTGGGAATTAGTTTCGTCAGTCACACAAAAACTGGAGGTGAAACTAAGACCGTACGTACATATTTCCAGCCAAGGCCACTGTCTCGCGCTCCTGTCGTGAAGGGTGTGAATTATGGTGAAACAGGTTTTCAAGCATCATGAGTTGCACGTTGGTAAAACGTTTCCTGGTGCGTCGTGTACTAGCGTTGGCTGCAACATCATCAAGAGATTCGATGCTGGTCATGGATGATGAACGAGAGATGGGTTTCGTGGGCTGCATCGTCCGGGTGTCTTGAGAAAAGCGAAACGAGGTACCACGGACGATGGGGGTCTGCGAAAGAGGTTTGCGCAAGTCTTATATAACGTCGGCAGAGCACGCGGAAGCAAACGGTGATCACGTGCATACGCGTTACGCGCAATGCATCACGTGTATTTGGGCAGACCGCGCTTCTTACTTAATCCGGTACTTACCGTCCAAGTCGACATGTCGCATTGTCGGACGACGGCAAACGTCTCTTTGATTTCGACTTTCAACTTCGGACTCTTTGGTTCAATGAAATGAGCTGCGAGCTTCCCAATATCATCCTGGAAGACAATGTTCTAAGGCTTTCATTCCGAAAAAATGCTATCTGAATGAAGGATGGAATTATCCATCGTGGGCAGGTGTAATCTGCTGGTAGCTATCCTCCTGTAATGTTTGGAACTCCTTCGTTGACTCTTACTGTTGCTAGATTTTATCCGCGGGTTGTCTGCCACGCTGTCATTTGACTACTTGATAAGCATGGTGAGGCACTTTCAATAATGCTCATGTTCACGAACCTGTCAGCTGCCCATGTGCCTAACCACGAATTCGTTTTGCAGCCATCGAAGTCTCTAAAATAAGCATATCTCTCCCTTCTTCAAAATATCCGGATCCTTGAACGTCGATTCTTTTGCTTTGTCATCCTCTGAAAGTCTTGGCTACCAAAGCTTCATGATTATCACCCTTTTGCACACTGCGAGCCCTGTTAGCCCTTGCCTCATTCCTAGTCCCGGCAATTACCCGACTATTTTTCCAACCGTCGAGTGACCTCTTTGGTACCTTGATGAATTAAGTCCTGGTATATATCCTTATGCCCAGGCCTGCGACCGATTCAGACAAGTTCAGGGTTCCGTGCAAGATGGTACCTCGACCTGTCTGTTGTCGAATAATCCATTTGCAAACTTATAATCCTGTTCATTTCTGTTCAGAAAGACATGAGCATTCCTCTACCTTGATACAGGCGTCTTCCACGGCTCGTCATGTCCGTCCAAATTTTGCACAGATTTTGTCGAGGATTCGGGGTTACCGCCATAATCCTGTCCCTCGCTGTATGGCTATCTCGTGTATCCGTGCACGCGTCGAATGAAGTTCCCTTGATGTCACTTGATAAGGAAGCAATCTGGGACGTCAATATCCCTCTGTCCAATGATGCTACCGGACACTTGCTCTTCAATACCGCAAGCTCTTTGTTGCAGCACTGGCCTAATACCCGCTATCGTAACGGTAAGCCACCTCTTCAGTTCACCTCCATGGTTCTAGGAAGATAATTATCTTGTCCAGGACATACGGTAGTTCCAGGGATCGTTCCCCTAGGAACGTTGCTTTATCATGGCCGCTCAGACTCGCTGTATCCCAACGGTTCTGACTGGACGTCGACTGATCCCGAGCATTCTTTTTTATTTTGCAAGGGTACTTGTTGGCACCTCACAGTGGTCACTACTCGTCCGCTGAAGGTGCTCTATTTCGACGGTAGCAGTGCGGTGAAGATGCAAGGTGGCTCTATGGACACTCAAGACATTTTACTCTGGGGAGAACGGAGAAAAGATAAAGTTTTTAACGAGGTTGAGAGGCTAGAGGAATTGTGTAAGTGGGGCTCGGAGTTTGGGCTTGATGGTTTTGTGAGGTGAGCTGCTCTCTTTTGATCTCGACTTGGCTTAACTCGTTTTTCGTGCTTTCCAGGATGGAGATGGATTTGTGAGTCGAGCTTCATGGCATGATATCAAACGAACCTCACTCATTATCAACGATGCTTCAGTGAAGTCATGTTGTGCGATTTTTCTGCGGGCGTCGAAACCGTTTCGTTTGTCCATTTAGCAAACAGCTCTCCCGGAGATCCTCTGCCTTCGAATGGCGCATCGTCTTCGGACGACACCGACACGGATGTATGGACTGGACCTACTCCAAATCCTGCAGTCACTATCAGGAACTTCGAGCTTATGCATTCGAGCTCACAGCATAACCACTATCCAGGCGAAACTCGTGTTCGGCTAGACCTTACTCGGCTCGTCAGCTTCTATGATCTCGATCTTGCGCCTTCTCTTGCTTCCTTGAGGAGCACAGACAGTGCCAAAGGGAGATGGGGCCATGGTCTCGAAGGGATACAAACTGAGGACGTTACCAGGTTCAGGAGTCGGTTGAAGGAGGCTCTCTCCCATAAAGAACACATCTCCAGCGGTGTTGACTGGAACGCCTTACTGCGTATTATCATCAAAAGATATGGTTCAAGGCTCGAGATGCTTCAATACACTCTAGAAGCCGAACTCGGTGCGGAGTCATTGTCAAATACCGAGGACCGAGTGCAAAAAGCGTTTTCCCAACTCAACGTAATGCTTACTCCGTATATCGCGGCAGGGACCACGCCTGCCCGAGAAGGCGAATCAGAGCTAGTCGTTTCTTTGGGTAGCACATTAGTGTGGGCCTCACCAGTGTATCAGCTTTGCAGTACAAGTCATACGTCCTACATTGCTTCAAGCGCAGTGCTAGGAAAAATGACGCCATCCGAGCGTCTTCTGCTGACGTCTGTGCGGGAAACCACGAGAGAGATATGCAGAGTACTTGTTAAGATGTGGGCGACGGGTAAGGAAGCTGGACTCGATGAAAAACACTGGCGTCGGCTTTCAAGGCATCTCATCGAAAATGATGCCGCGTTGCTTTTGTTGGAGAACTGGAGATCAGACTTACGACATCTCATGAAATGGTTAGACTGGGATATGTGGGTGAAGTGTAGGCCATCGTGTGGGCCCGAGGTCAGTTCCGCTATGGTCATTGCTCATACATGATGTTTATTCTGATCTTCTGTTGTCTAGGAGATGTGTTATATGCCTACATGGCCTTACTTCGGTGGACCCCCACCAGCACCCGTGGAGAATTTACCTAGTGGACAGATCGACCGCACAGAAGGACAGGGAGGAGTAAATGAATGGGAAAGACCACAACCTAAATGCATAAAGCGGATAGCACCTTATTCGTTTTGATTCAATTGAAGGCTCTAACGATCGTCAAAAGGAACAGACACCTTGCTGGGTCAGGTTTTACGGCAGCCCAAGGAAGGTGTTTACTGCTCATATCACACCGAATTCACATTAGAGCTTTAAGCATTGCCTTTCGCCTAACAGTACTACTATTCACAACACGGATCGTCGGCGAGTGAAGTAGAGACTGCCTCCGTTCCGTATCTTTGCTCAGAACTCTGCTTGCTATTGCACTGTTAGGCTCGTAGGTGACTTCACATGATTGTACACCAAGTGTCTCTATCTCACTTGTGAATAAGGAAGTTCATTGTTCAAAAATGAAGCAGACCTGAGCAGACCTAAGCACTGAGCCCGGGTTCAATAGCTAGCTAGCGCTGAGCTTCTGTCTGCTTCTATGTATGCTCTCAGAACTGAGAACGCGCCTGCCCAGTATGTGTGAATCTTCAGTCAGGTGCAGTAGCCCAGGAACTAACCCTTCTGTATAGATTGTACATATGCATTGTGCATGTGGTTCAATACATAATCTGATCATCGTGATGTTCAATTAGGAACAGAAGGCCCGTCGGATTGGCCCCAGTTTCTAAACCTTAGATCTGTATCCGTATTCAGAGAGGATCACACTGGGACAGAACTGGTTCGTCTGCTGGTCCAGTCTGTCGGTAAGTGTTCCCGACAAAGTTCAAATGTTTTTTGAACTTTACCGGTAAGACGATCCCTCCTTCTGGACTATGTCCTTACTCCATGAACTCTATTTCACATTTGCCAGTTCATTAAGATTCAATACATCATCCGACGTTGCGAAGTCTGGATAAAGAATAGTAATTATAAGAAAGGTGCTCGTTCAAAACACAATATCTAAAGCACGCAGCCTTGAAACGCGTTAATGGTAGATTGGAACGGTCTTTTCCGTCCACATACAGGTGAACTGGCACCATATTGCCACTGGAGCAAAGGTGAATTCAAAAGGTTACAGCTCCATCTGTCAGGTCAGTTGAATGACTTGATGATGGGCCAGAAAGAGAAGTGTTTGTTGCTGACCAGACCCAAACAGTGAGGGCCACCGGTGTCCAGCTTTCACCTGATGGCCTCAAAGCCGCGCGCCTTCACCGCCCAGCAGGGATCTGGTGACTTCACGAAGCACAGGGACGTCGAAGGATTGTTTCAGTGCCGAGTTACTAATTTGTCTCCGTCTGATTTTCTTCGAAAGGCTCCTTGACACGATGGTACGCAAGACTGATCCGTAACGAAACAATGCATGAAGAAACCCATTTTATGCACTGAGGAAGTGGTTTCATGCAGGTCTATGGCAAAAGTGCTAGGTGAATTTGAGCTGCCAGGGCGTGAGATCGCCGTGGATAAAAGCCGCCTGTGTTTAAAGCCCGTCTCCATATTTGAACTATCCTTTTCTCAGATTACGGGGAGAAGGTGAAACTTTTAGAATATCGAGTCATTGACTGAAGCGACCCCACACGACGTCATGGCGAGCTTTTTGTATATAGACTCGTGAGTAGGTCCTCACACAGACCGGACAATCCTCCGCGACTCGGAAGTGAGATTATCAGCAGACGGGAGAATGACGTGGCCGAGAGAGGTACCCTACTTCCTGTGATAGTTTTGAGAGTCTCGGCATTTACGTGTCGGTAGCGACGATCAAAATCACTGGGCTTTACTTGTAAAATCCAAGTCCTCGGTGAGCGACAACATGACCCAAAGACAATCATGTCAACTCCGCAGCAAAAGACATCCCGATTGCAAGTCCACGGCACTAAATGTGAGGAAACCCAATAAGTCGATTGCGGCTACGGTGGTGAGTCATAAAGGCAGAACTAGCCCTCGGCGTATAACTGGGGTGTCCAATGTGATAAGGCTGGCTTGAAAGTTCATAGATGTTCATATGAGCTTCGTACTAGACGGCAAATGTCAGCCGCCCGGGGAGGTGCTATGATGGAGTCCAAGCCTTTGGGATAGTTGTTTGAGGAAAGGATTGACCTTTACATCGGGTTACGAAATTCTAGAAAAGATTCCACCTTTTGCGCCTTCTTGATGGCATTTTCCCCACAAACAAGATTCTCCACTGTTCGCCTCACTTCACGGTCACATGAGGAAGTGAACAGAGACGAGGTGGACATCGAGGCATTTCGCCCGTGGAGTCGAAACGATCAGGAGGGTCAAAAGTCAGAATCCATTTGCAGACCTCCATAAGCAGGCCAGGACTCTTGTAAAGTGTCGCTTGATCTTGTAGAAAGACTATGTCTCATCTGCTCATGATCAACCTGGACGGATCTACTCAGATCCGCGGGCAAACTACAATCTGTGTCAACGAACTTGGGGACTTGATCACCGGAACACTTGAACTAAGACTTACTATCTATCTATTCATCTTCGAGAGAACAAGGCAGCAGCCAGATGGTAGAACATTAGGTAGGGCCCACTAGTCCGTGGTGATGCAGTGCTTCGAGACCTCTAGAGGGAAGGTTGGAGTAGCAGTCGCAGAAGATTTCCTCTCTGAGTAGGTCGGGGATCGCGGAGATGAACCGACAGATTCGGAATGGACGATAGCGACGATGTTCCTGAAGCTCTACGCTGCAATACTGGATATAAGTCTGGTAATGATTCATATTGGGAGACTAGCTGAAGTTCACTAAAAGAATGTGATAGCTCGGTCCGAGACCGGGATACCACAAGCCTCAGTTCATCGCTTTAAATTGAAATTGAGGTCCAAGGGAGACCGAATTTCGAGCCTCCTGGATTCTAATGACTGATGTGAGAGCGAATGCCAGCTAGCAAGCAGCCTGTAGCAGTAACGCTCACCCTTGTAAAAATTGAAATGAATATTAAATGCCACAGTTGTGCATCAAAACGAGTCTTATGAATTCCAAGCAGTAATCACAGAACGCTACATGAGCTTCTCGTCTCCAATAAGACCCGGACCGTCGATTGCACCGGGAATGCTCCAGAGATCGATACCGCGAAGCCTGAGGCAGGAAAAATGACTTGAGGACAACAGGATTAGGAAGATTGGCTATACACGCAGTGAACCAATCGTTTACGTCGAAAATGTAGAAGCAGTTTAGAAGCAGATGACCGGACGCGCCGAGACAAATGAATGCTGGCAGTAGTAGTCCGATTGCGAAGTTCGAAGAACAAAAATTTGTTATTTCCGGGAGGAGTAATACGTTCACAAGTATGGAGCCTGTATGAGAGAATGAAGGAGCTGAGCCTGAATTTCACCTCGAGTCGACTCGAACATCGTCCTGGAACTTGAACTTGAAGTGGATCAACGGTGCAGGTGACCACGTGATCTATTACGCGTCGCGTTGAAAGATCATCGCGTCCTGTCGGAAGTTCTCAGGCTGAACTATCGGGTGGACACATGGGTGCGTAGTGTGTAGATATTCAGCTCAAGCATACTTCCTTCTATTCTCGTAACAGGGCGATGAATCCCAGTGAAAAATGCGTCGAGACAGATCGGGCCGTATCGAGGCAGGTAATGACAATCGTGTGAGATTGATCCCCAACCAATCTCCCCCAACCTTCCGCAGCTCTTTCTCTCAACCGTCGTCGGGACTCCTCGTATCATATCTGTTCTAGTACTTTTCAATGATATTTCACACCTTTTCCGCATGTTCTGAGTCGTGCTCGGCTTTGTCATATGGCTTGATTTGAGATGGACATTTCTGTAAGTTATCTCAAGTCCACTGCCACTCCGAAAGGATTCTCATCCTATTAGTTCCATGAAAAATACTCGAAAGCGCTCGCGTTCTGTCTGCAGTGACAACGAGAACATACCACCTCCTCGCTCTAGTGCCCTGCAGGCCAATAGGAGGATCCAAAAGTACGTTCTTCTTGGGACTTTATAATCTTTTTCTTATGTGTCTCGTTCACAGTTTGTATGCGAGCGGTGTTGAAGAGACCCAAATTGGCTCACAGGATTGGCTCATCTCGCACTATGGAGTAGATTTTGAGCCGCTCTATCATACAAGTAGCAGTAAGTTTTTCCGATCT
>RCHF01000300.1:0-165856 GCA_003987895.1 Neonothopanus nambi
GTGTTCTGATTAGATTCTTGTATACATTGTATACATTTTCAATACAAACCATTACATTCTGAGTCTAATGGACGAGTTTTTTATGATTACATAAGCAGCCCAATCTAATGAAATTTATTAAGTTCTTTGTGTTCTAATCTAATAAGTATCATTACTAGCCCTAGGTCACCCAGGTCACCCAGGTCATCCAGGTCACCCCAGGTTACCCAGGTTTGGCTTGAATTTTAGGCCAAACCCTGGGCAACCCTGAATGTCTGTAAGACCTCAGGTGACTTGACAGCAAAGGGGATTTTCCTGATGATGTTACAGCTGGTGGGAAAAGATGAGATGAGATGGAGAAAGCTGAAGCATACTGATATCAGGTTGATGGATGCAGGCAAAGATCAGGCCATGGGTAATGCACAGAAGAAGACATCCGAACGGGTGAAGGATGCTAGAAGTGCTGTGGGTGAGGGCCATCAACAGGTGTCGTGGATTTGGATGGATGGTGGAACAGGGGACACAGTTGATAATAAGGCACCAGAAGAAAGTGAGTCATTTCATTAATGAGGAAGATTCATACCTTTGATCCCATGATATAGTTATCCATGTTGAGTGGTGCAAGGTGTTCACATGGGCTAAGCAATGGGAGGAAGAAGTTGAGCTGTTGACAAAGGAGATGCAGAGATGCTTGGTTACTCTGGAGTGGAATGTGGAGCAGTGGGATGGTAGAGCTGTATACAAGGGACCATTGGCAGTGAATACAGACTTGTATCACAAGGAGGGGGTGAGTGCATATGCATACAGCCAGGCAGCTGTGTTTCAATCTATCAAGGACAGGTTTGCATTCCTGTGGCAGAATCTTGCAGATCAAAAGAGGAAAATCGAGGAGGAGGTGTTGAGACATGAAGTGGAAGGAACAGCAGAGGATGAGAAAAGTGCGGAGGCAGGTGAGGGGATTCCATCGGCAGAAGTGGATGAAGAGGATGACCTGGCTGTTGAGGAGGAGGACGATGACAGAGTGCTGGAGGAGGTGCCAGAGGATTTGTAGGTGTGCATTGTACATATACAGAATGCATGTAGTGCAATAAGGATGGATTTGCAGGTTCCATACAGTGAATATCGAGCCAATTGGAGGCTGACTACAATGGACCTGCAACAGACTGGGATAAGGGTCATTAGTATTACTAATATACAGTGCTAATATATGGCGTAACAAGCTTAGCTTGACCCGTGCCTTCGGCACGGGCAGGGGTTATCACTTGGGTGATTGTATCCCCAACTCTCATTAGAGAGGAGGGTTCTGTACTGACCAAATGAACCCAGTTTTTCAGTGGAAGGTGGTATAACAGAGGCAAGTAAGACCCAGAAATATGGATCTTTTCTGAAAATGGTAATCTATATCTATTATCAATGATCATCTGCAATCATTTCTTCCTTAAGTATCAGAATCAGATGGTGAAGTGTTTTTTTTGTGAATTGTTATTTAGCCACTATCAAGTAAGACGATGTACCAAGGCACAGAGGTGGCGAGGGTATCATACAGTATTGTAAGGTATCGTAATGTATTGTATGCCTAATTCCAACCTGTTCAACATGTCTGGTACAAACTGGGTGTACCTCTATGAGGAGGTGTGCAGAGCGAAGAGCGAAGGTACATGGCAATGCAAGTGATGTAGATAAAAAGTAAACACTGTAGACGAAGCCTGAAGAAATTGGTACATGGGGAATAAAAAAGTGCTCCCCAGTCACTCAGCCATGTTGTGGTGCCCTGGACTTGACTCCTTCATCATGATTACTATTAGGAGAAGAAAGCCGACATTTGGGAGATGTGCAGGCTGGCCTTTCATAGAACTTGAATGCATCATGTGGGTGTCAGATGGTGAAGAGAAGGGAGAACATAACCTCCAAGAGCAAGCTTCATGTGGCAGAAACTGGCAGAAAAAGAAGAAATAACTATGGTATTTTGCAAGTTTTTTTTTACCTTTACCTCTACTCTTGATCCAAGCTGTGCTGAGACCCTTTCCTGAGAGTCGGGGAAATGGCGCACCTAGTGTGCTGCTACTGGATCATAGAATTAAATACAGTAATAGGATACATTCATAGTGATCATGTAGTCCTAAGTAGTACTTCTGGATATACTATGTTTTGTGTTATACACCATCACTTTCTAAAAAAGAGATTATCAGCCATCTGTATTACTCAGAAATTGTAATAAGTATTACCTTCAGGGAATAGAATCTTTATGTGTTAACTTGAAGTACAGCATGACAATGCAACATAAAGCTGACCATGTATAAAAACAGGAATATGGAGATCTAAGCTGCCAACATGGTCTACTGATTGTCAGGCTGTGGTTTGTTGATTGACATTGCAAAGCAAAGCCATACTGGAAATTGCTGATGTTTTAAAGTAAAGGGTAAGTCAAGATTAGATGGTGTTATAGTGATGCAGGGATAAATGCTGTCTTTCCAACAAAGTCACCTCCCAATATCCAAATCGCTAGTATACAGCCAGTAGCTCTGGTTAGAATTCCTCTGATACCATTGCAGAGCCCCCAGGAAGGATCCAGATTTCTCAAAAGCATAATAGAAGTTCCAATCTTTAGCCTCAATCTTGAAAGTGGGAGGCCAGAGCCTTTTATTGAACTGAGAAATTCTGTGGGATATTGAAAATCACCATCTGTCTCTTCCTCTATAAGTGCAGAATCTGCACTGTGGAATATCATTTCATCTCCAGTAAAAGAGTCT
This sequence comes from Neonothopanus nambi, assembly GCA_003987895.1. Taxonomy (NCBI): domain Eukaryota; kingdom Fungi; phylum Basidiomycota; class Agaricomycetes; order Agaricales; family Omphalotaceae; genus Neonothopanus; species Neonothopanus nambi. The sequence goes on from RCHF01000300.1 coordinate 2,730, forward strand.
AAACACATGATTTTATTCATCTACACTGTCATTTCAGGCAGAGAGTATAGTGTGTTTGAAAAACCAATCATCATTATGATAATTGGGATGAACTACTAAATCTAGCCCTGGATAGATAGCAGTAATCAAGGAAGCTGGAGTATCACCACACTTCATTTAAGGATCTAGCCTGATTTTGTTCTCTGAATCTGTTATTGGTGCAGTTCCATGTCCAACTTTGAGTAGTCATTCTGCATACTCTCAGTCCTCTGGTGTACTGGTCTCTAGCCACTTATTATGCTTCAGATGCAGAATCTGTATTTCTCTCCAAATTCTTGAGTGCTGTATGCATTGGCCTGCAATCTGTTCACAGGATCCCTTAGGCACAACAGGCAGTATTTGTTGAAAGTCACCTCCAACTTGGAATACCACTGTTACACCCATATATCTTTCAGAGTCAGATCAACAGCTTCTTGACAAAGACAATCTTGCATAGGAACTTCATCCTAAATTATAAGTTCAGTTTGTTGTAGCAGCTCAGCTAAGAGACTTTGGTTTTTAACTGCACACAGTTTTCCATCAAACATCTGAATTGGAACTTTGAAGGTGGAGTGTGCAGTTCTACCTCCCAGTAGTAGTAGTGAAGCAATTCCTGATGATGCTGCACACAGAACAATCTTTTTCTCTGCACATAATACATAACATAGTGTATTATAGCAGAATGTCTTGCCAGTTCCAGCAGGGCCATGCAGGAAAAAAAGCTGTGGATTATGTATTTCTTTAGCAGAAGTTGATATTTCAACTATGATAACAAAATACCAAAATCTACATGAATAATTTGAAGTTGTAGTAGACAGACAGAGGAGTTGGAGGAAGAAAGAGAAGAAAGACACTGGCCATCAATTATAGTTCATCCCTGGTGGCCTCAACRTTGCAGAAACTCGAAAATAGATTGTTTCGATGTGCRGGGAACTCGAAATCAATTGACTGTTGCCGGATTGCCGGATGCGCTACTGTTTTAGGTGATAGTGCCRTTCTGCCGGTCTGAATCAAAACACTACTGCRTTTGGAGCTAAGTCCGCTTAGTAAATATATTATCTAATTATTAGTAAGCTTTGGGCATGCGAAAAGACCATGCTATTTTATAGTATAGGATTACAAGTCCCATCAAATCTGAAAAGGCAACTCCACGAGGCTTCACGTGACGATACCAATTGCTGTGACCGTAAGAAGTGACGTTATCTCGTTCATCACTAAGCCGGTAACAATCGAAGATTTTTGTGCACAGAACCATCAACTACGGAAGCAAATCGAGGAGCTGAATCCAGAACTGGAGGGAGCTAAGGTGTCAGAGCATGAGGCTTGGATTGAGGCTAGGTGGCTCCAAAGTGAATTAAAGGCAGCGCAAGAGAGGTTGAAAGAGTTAGGACTTCGACTGGTGGATTCCTTTCGTCTAAATCGGGCTTTGCAAGATCATGTAAAACCATAGAAAATGCAGTAGTACATGCTATCATTATATATGTACCTCTCTTGTGTGTCGAAAGTGAAAGTTCAAACTACACTCAGTATCTACTATATACTCTCCTAAAGTTGAAACAGCCCGTCGTAATGGCTGGCAAGTGGCACTATTTGTTCTGGAGATAACTTGGGAGGTCTCTATACTGGGAATCTTTATTGATGAGACAACCTTGAGATATCTCCAGAAAATGCACCTTGAGGCGTCTCAAGGTAGTGATTTTCCCACTTGTTTCAAGAATGTTTCGACATATCGACTTGTGAACTGGGGCCATGAAACCCAGGTTATTTCTGACTCTACGATGGATCACCTCGTTCATGATGTTCTCCTTCAATCAGATTTTGATCCCGCACACCTAGAAGGATTTAGTTTCAAGCGGGAGCGGGAGCATTTGGATAAAGCTGAACGCTCATATAATTCTGATGATACTCAGTCGAAGCATGATCATCAGGCTTCCAACCTTTCTCTTCCATTACCTGCAGACATATGGCATCGAGGGTCTGTCAAAATTTCAGTTCCACGCACTGGATCATGTTTTGATTCGGAGGAAGCAGCGCCGCAGTTAGAGATTGAAGGAATATGGTACCGGAAACCTGTTGAGCTGATAAGGTCAGCCTTCCAGGATCCTTCTTTCCTCAAGTACCACGTCAAGCCTTTCAAGCAATTTTGGAAGCCTTCAGAGAACGAGCCAATCCAACGAGTACATGGTGAGGTTTATACCTCAGATATAGCCCTTGAAGCAGATAGAAACGCCACACGTCCACTCAACTGTCAGCTCGAAACTGTGATTGCATGGATTATGGCATGGTCAGACTCTGCACACCTTGCAAACTTCGGTACAGCATCACTTTGGCCAATTTACTTTGCTCTGGGAAATCTGACAAAGTATATCCGTACAAAGCCCACTTCATATTCAATGCATCATCTGGCGTACATACTTTCTGTGAGTACACACCTGGCTGTAACGTCCCTTGATACTAACTTATTTTTATAGCTTCCAGATACCATTCAAGACTTCTATCGTCAACACTATGGAGTTGCTGCGACAGATGATGTTGTTACACACCTGAAGCGGGAATTAATGCAAGCTATATGGAGAATGATTCTTGACCCCGAGTTTGTTGATGCATACGTGAACGGCATCGTTGTACTGTGTGCAGACAACATATGGCGTCGCATTCTCCTTCGTTTTTTCTCTTACTCTGCTGATTATCCTGAGAAGTAAGCTGTCTATGTTCTTTGGTATACTAATACTCAAGAATTCATAATCTTTAGGATTCTCTTGGCGTGTATCAAGTTCCTAGGCAACTGTCTCTGTCCTCGCTGTTTGATAACAAAGTCAGAGGTGGCTGGAATGGGTACAATGCGTGACATGAAGCTTCGAGAGACTCGGGCCCGAGAGGATGATGATGACCTTCGTGACAAGATTGAGCGTGTCCGCAGCTGGATTTATGAGAAGGGCTATGCGGTTTCCGGAAGTGTTGTAGGCCGTTTGCTCGATTCCGAGTCTTTAGTTCCAACTCGAGTATGTGTAATAATTGTTGATTGTATGCTTAGTACTTACTGCTCTTTTCCAGAATGCGTTTTCTTTAGCGTTGAGAGAGCATGGTCTCAACTACTTCCAGCTCTTTGTTGTTGACGTGATGCATGAGTTTGAGCTAGGAACATGGAAAGCACTCTTTACACACCTTGTTCGAATTCTGTATGCTCAGAAAACAAATGCAGTGGAGAAGCTTAACGAAAGGTGTGCTATTATTATGGTACTGGCAATTCACTTTAACTTACTTTGCTTTAACAGATACCGCCAAGTCCCCACATTTGGACGTGACACCATCCGTCGGTTTCATAACAATGTATCACAGATGAAAAAACTTGCGGCGCGTGATTTCGAGGATATTCTGCAGGTTAGTATAGATTTTTGATTTGTTTGCAGGGACTGAACATTCCCTAGTGCGCTATGCCCTGCTTCGAGGATCTCGTACCCAAAAAGCACAACAAAATCATTCTTGACCTACTCTTTGATGCAGCTACCTGGCATGCCTATGCAAAATTACGGCAACAAACTGATTCGATGAGACTCTCATTCTCAACTGCAACAACCAGCCTCGGACGAAGCCTCCGTCAGTTTGCATCAAAAACTTGTAATGCTTTTAAAACTAAGGAGCTACCACGGGAGGCAGAGGCACGTTCTCGCCGTGAAGCTGCGTCCAAGTCAAGCAAGAGGTCAGATGTTAAGCTTAGCCGCAAACCAAAGTCTTTCAATATGTCAACTGCAAAACTGCACTTTCTCGGTGATTATCCTAATGCAATTTTACGTTATGGTACAACTGACTCTTACAATACCCAAGTGGTGAGCCATTTTCTTTTCCATTTGTTGTTAGTCTAATGAACCTTGTGAAAGGGTGAATGCGCTCACAAGTGGGTGAAGCGTATGTATAGCCGGACAAACAAGCAAGATCATGCAGCACAGATAGCACGATTTGAGCGGCGTCAACGTGTTCTTCACAAAATTGGTCACAAGATGAAATCAGTCAATCGTGTCCCCAAAACGAGGCTTGCACCAGCCATAGATGATGCAGAGCCACTACCATACACTGACCCAAATGCTCGTTATCACATAGCAAATGGCCAGCGTTTCTATGAAGACATCGACATCTTGTTGGATGAAAACAAAGACGATCCCGCAGTTTCTGTATGTATGACCCATCCTTACTATGTAGCTGATTATTAAATTCATTTGACAGGATTTCGAAGTCAAGCTAAAAAACCACATTCTTCGTCGACTTCTTGGAGAGGAGTATGATGAAATCGAGTTTTCAGACGAGGATCGACTCAACGTGGCATTTGTCAATGACCGGATTTATAAACACAAGGTTGTACGCATCAATTATACAACTTATGACCTTCGTAGAAACCAGGATTCCATCAATCCCAGAACTCATCCAGATATCATGGTACTTTCCACTGAACCCAAGGCAGGTCATCCATATGAGTATGGCCGTGTAATTGGTATCTTTCATGCCAACATCTGTCATCTTGGGCCGAAGTCAAGGAGCTTGCATGTGAGGCGGGTCGACTTCCTTTGGGTGCGATGGTTCAAATTCGATGCTACATATAAATCAGGATTCAAGGCGAAACGATTGCACCGAGTGCACTTCCTTCATGCATCTGATCCTTGTGCTTTTGACTTTGTTGATCCAGCTCAAGTGATCAGAGGTGTACATCTTATTCCAGCATATGCTCATGGGACAACAACTGAGTATCTCCCATCAGATTCACTTGCTCGTCAACTTGAAGTTATAGGCTCTAGTCGGAAGAAAGAAGTTGAGTGTGTAGATTGGTTATATCACTACATTGGAAGGTACTCACATTTTGTTACCTCCTATGACCTCTGTACTTATAAAACTTTTAGCTTTACCGACCGTGACATGTTTATATGCTTTCGTGGTGGTGGCATTGGACATCAAGCAACGAGGCAGTATACAAAGGCTTTTGAAGCTGATGCTGGTGTGGATCAACAGACTCTTCCAAGGTATGACAAGGCATCCGGCGAAGTCATCGAAGACTTAGAGTGGGCAGATCAGATGGAGTCAGATGGGTCAGATGTAGCGTTGGAGTACAATACTGAGGATGATGACGAGCGTGAACCTGAGCCTGATGCAGACTCGGATAGCTCCATTGGGCTAGATGAGGAACAGGAGCTGGACCTGGGAGCAGAGGATGGAGAGGTTGAGGACCTTGAGGGGTATGAAGGTTATGCAGAGCTCTGAAGATGTATGTCTATATGGGGGTCAATTATATTGTATTGCAATCTACGAAAACTCTTGTACTGAATTATATTCTATAAATTTCTTGCAGTGTCTTACTATGATATGATACACTACCGAAACTATTTTGTCAAATTATATACATATTATTAATACCTAAAATTATTGGCTGACTTGTATTCTATGAAATACCTTATTTGTGTTTGCCGATTTTGCTGATGAGGTGACCTCCATCTCACCTTGCGGCAACACTAGCACTGGTGGTCCAGTTGCACGTTTGGCCTCGGCCAGACGGTCCGGTTGTCGGAGTCTGAGTCGGGGCTTTAACAAGGCGGTGGACTTTCGGCAGGTGGCGTGACTTTGTAACTTCACGCTTGCATCGAAGTTCTTTCCGAAAGAACTTCGATCAAAGCTTTGGGATCGATGCTGCAAATAAAATACTGAAGAAATCATCTTGAGGTATTTCTGTGAGTAATATATAACTGTATAGAGAACTTGAACTAAATACAGCTTAGGTCATCTGTAAGTTAAAGTAATTGTGGAAGGCGTGCATTGTAGAGACCTCGAATTCAGAATCAAAAGAACCACAAAAAACCTTTAGACAACGAATGAGATGAGCTACAAAATGAAAAACTTTGCGAAGATATGGATATCATGGTACAGCTTCCAGGATTGAATAACACCATAGCACCGGAAATCGTTAATCGCAGCTTTCAGGTATCTTCTCTGAAAAATCAAGCTAGAGATTCATCAATGCGATAAGTGACGGATGGGATCTCGGCCAACTTTCGCTGCCATCGAAATCTGCAGACGTTGACGCGGCGCACGACGGGAAATCAGTGGTTAGAGGCTCTTGACGAGTGCCGGTGTCCTTGCTTTCGTCATCATCTCCTGTCAGATCAATCACAGCTGAGGAGGATGAAGAAGAGTGAGAACTATCTCCTACATGCAACAATTAGTCTGAAAGCAATCACCTCGAACAGCAGGGATGGATATCTAACCTTCAAGGGCATTTTCTTCAGTGTCCCCAAACTGCGTAAATTCAGGATATCCGTAAGTATCAGCATTAAGGTTGGTTGCAAAGTATTCCGAGCCAAGATCATCGCCAAAGAAAGTCTCAAGCTCGACATCTTCATCCAGACAATAGTCCTTATCTGAGCCATTTAGGGACTCTGGGACGAGTTGGTATTGATCAAGTCCATAATGATCATCTGGGTGTAAAGATTATTCAGGAAATCATTCTAAGCAGTGACAAAAACCCCATCTTATTTACCGATGTGACCATCTGCATAAGTATACACTTCGTCCCTGGCAAGTATATACTCATCAGAGTTGACATTCTGGGAATCATGTTGACTGTAAAAATCATCTGAACGTGAAGGCGATGATATATCAGCAAATTATCAGAAATCCAAAACATGTTTTTTACCTTCGTCAAGTTCGATGTGTCCAGATGGCTCTTCTTTTAAAGTCTGTGGTGATTGATGCCGGTGCTTTTGTCGCTTCGCTCGCATTTGCTTGTCTTCATCTCCAGAGTCAAGGTTCTGGTCTGTATTGCTACGTTTTCTTGCTATGTCAGAGGAGGGCGGCGACTGGGTAATACTATGTTGAGATTTGGATTTCCTTTGTAACTCCTCGACGACACTATCAAAGTAGATCCAGTACATGCTATATCTTTTCCTCCAGCCTTCCAGCGATCGTTTTGTTGACCAAGCTCTTGTGTCTTTCTGAAAAGCACAATCAGTAGAACTTAGAAGTAAGGAGATACTGTGCAAACATTTTTGATCATATTTGTATACAGAGCGAGCCCTTTCCTTCCCGTTCCATCAGGTTTACTATGAGTTGCAAGGTACTTTGCGAACTGCAGATCATCCTCCTCTTGGGCTTTGCTCATGTATGGAGGCTTAGTGATAGGATAGCTTCTTGGTTTCGACGACGACACAGAAGAGCTGCCCGAGTACAGGAAGTTTCGGAGCCATTGGTCAAAGAAGTCCGATGCGTCGCGATAACGGTTACGCCATGAGCTTGCAGTATGAGCAGAGGAGACCTGAACAAGTGAGGCAAGGCCAGTCTTTCAGAGTCTGAAGGTTTGATAGCTGAAGTGATGTTACAACTCACGGTAGAGACAAGAGTCTCGTAAAGCTTTTTTGAGTGCCTGCCCGCTCGGTCTGGACGATTTTCGGCGAGAAATTTTACGAGGACCTCGTCATCTTGAGGCGTGTATAAATTGTAATCAGGTATTTTAGTGGAAGTGGCCACCTCCATCATATGTATGAGTTAGTGAGTGGGAGAACATCGGCACCTCGTTGAGCAAAGCAAAAGTTATATACCTTGACGTCGGAGACTGCCGAAAGGATCTTGAAGTTGAATTTCTTATTGAAGCGAGTGACTGAACAAAATAAGCTCAAGTCTGACTCGAATATTTTATCGAAGCTCGTGTCGTGCGGAGATAAGTGAAAGTGAAAGTTTGAGACATGAGATTGATCACAAAAAATCAGACCTGTTATGAGTATTCTCGTCACCAAATGGATCACAGCTATCGCTGATATGGAAACCTAAATCATCCCCCCATGGCCAAACCCCCTACGAGTTCCAATAATATCAATCTTCCTATGCTCTACCTCCCAAAAACAGCACACTCTCCCTTGCACGCTTCCCCTTCGCCTTCTGTGCATTTGCGACATTTTGCAGTGTATCGAGTAATAGCTTCACTTCCTCCGGCGTGAGGCAGCAAGAAAGGAACACGTATAAGGCAAGAGACATCGTACACTTTATGATAATGGATCAATCCCAAACTGACTTCCAATACGACAAGACCGAACGCGGGGAGGAGTAATCACAAGTTTTGGGCACCTTCATACGAAGTCAGCTTTCGGCGTTGACATCCGTCAGTAGGCGTTTTCAGTGCACCGTAGTCCATGACATACCGAGACTCCTCAAGGAAGTGAAGGGGGTCCCAGCGTAATGCCCCGGGTTCAAGGCGGGGATTCATCGGGACAGGTGGTGGATTAGGCCCGAAAGGGGTCGTAGGCATCCAGGGCGTTGAGGGCTCTGAGATAAAAGGTGTGGCGGGAAAAGGTATGTTATGCATAGTAGATCGTATATGGTGTTTGGGGGAATACGGAGGCAGCTGGTGTCGCAGGCCCAGGTATCGAGAATAGGAGTGGAGGGAGGGCCGAAACGAATGCTATGGTCCGCTATTGTAGTTGGAGAATGGCTAGGGAGTACCGTAAGATGGGTAAGGCATAGGTGGATATATATGATGTGAAAGACATGTATGGCTTGGTTATATGGGTATGCCCTAGCTGTAAACGTACCAGGAAGACCGGTGTGAATACAGGTGCGGCGGCTTCCGCTACCGGAACATGATCTGGTACCACAGGTGCAGCACCGTCCTCCAGGGTGAAATGAGTGTCTCAGGAGTTACCGACCGCGGTCGAGATAGGTAGGTGGGGTTATAGCTTTGTTGATGCCTCTCGCTCTCCTCTCGAGAAAGGGCCCGAGTTCGGGACTGCGTTGGCCACATTTCCTTCGCGTTAGCGAAAGTCCGGTACATAAAAAAGGAGCTAAGTGCGTACCATTTGCGGCGGAAAGCCAAGGGAAATGGTTTTGATCTGGAATTACAGGAGGTATGGTGATCGGAGAGTTGCACGTGAAGAAGATCGGGACGATTCTTGTCATTCTACGCAAAATGAAGATGAGAAGAGAAATCGGTGAGATTCATGATGATATAGCTTACCTTGATTAGAATGTGGGAGGTAATCCTTGTTTTCAGAAACAACGACCGGAATTGAAGTGAATAAGACCCAAGGACGTGATTGTGACCCAGGGTTATGACTACTGTCAGTCGGTCCTTTATGTACGTCTATAGATGATACCATGGGGACCAGAATACCGCTCCGAATACGTCTAAAAGAGATTGCACTTCCAATCCAAGGACGAGAGATTTCATGTTCGAACCAACGAGACATCCGAGTCGAGTCCTCTCCAAGATCAATATCCAGACAGTTGAACTCAGTGAATATCCATAAATAGAGGGTCGATATCAAAGAACAAAAATATCCAGTCATTTTTGCGCGTCGAGTACGATGGTGACTGCAAACTGAGACTCGACTGAAACAAAGGCGTATTGGCAGGGCCCAGGCCCCCAGGGGTTAGAAGCACGTGCTAGCGGGAAGAAATTGCCACGCTCATTCGCGTTTTACAGTTCACTGCTGCGTCTGCTGCGTCGCCGACAAGTTCTACCGTAAAAGTGAACGACTCAAAAAAAAATGCGCAGTCTTTCAGAGGTAAAAAATAAAAAACCTGTGCTAGACGCTGATGTTTGTAATCAACGTAAATTTTCTAGAAAACTAAATTTTTTTTGTAGGTCGAGGTATAAAAGGGCTCTTGTATTCTATATCCTATTCTCCACGTCGATTTGGACTTGACATAGTACTTCATAGTCGCCACCTGCATTCCTTGCCCAGTTTCTACCCGTCTATCAACTCATACAGTCTTTACCTCTGGCACATCAACACGATGTCTTCCTTCCACCTCCTTTTTGTCACTTTCGTTCTTACCGTACTCTCCGTCCTTCCTGACGCGATTTTTGCTCGCGTTGTACCGAGGAGAGATGCTCCAGCAGACTATAATACGTCCACTCTCGAGGCGTACTCCACCTACCACACCAGATACCTAGCGCTAGGTTGCCAGAATCAGCACGGCACGTCGTTCTTTGACGACTGCTGCCATCCTTTGCTAGTGCGTTATACCTTTTATCAGATGAACTTTCCTTACCTGTAAATTCTCTTTAGGCAAATGAAACCGCATCGTCGGAGTGTACCCCCACTTCTTCCGCATTAGTCTCGGCTAGCGCTGCGGAGGCTGCAGATACTACTACAGCTGTTGCTGCTGCTACAACTTCATCTACTAATAATAATGCCGCACTATTCGCCCACACGTCCACGTCCAGCGAGAATACTCATGCTGGCACTCCCACGTCCACCTCATCGACTGCGGCATCTACGTCGACCTCGCTCATTACAGGTGGTGTGTAAGTACATCTTCCGCCTTCCTTCTTAGCATGTAGATGCTCAATATACCTGCAGCGGAACATACTTCTACCAGAACGGCGTAGCGGGCGCTTGCGGAACTGTGCGTTTCAATGTTGGCTGTGAATCGTGTCTTGGTTGCTGAAACAAATGTTGATTTGACAGGTCCACAGTGACACTGACTACATTGTCGCCGTCGACTCCGACAGGTACGGCAACACCGGCGAGGAATCAAGTCTTTGCGGAAAGCAAGTTACCGTTATCAACACCGCAAATCAAAAGGTCTGTCCTAAAGTTCTTTCTTTCGACATTTTATTTTAACCGTTGTCTTTCTAGTCCGTAACCTGCACCATCGCAGACGCCTGCCCGACCTGTGAGAACTCGAACTCACTCGATCTCTCTGTTGCTGCCTTTGAGGCAATCGCGGAGCTTTCGACCGGAGAGATTGATAGTAAGTACCTATTTCTGACGTGTCGGCTTCAAGCTAATGGCACTCGTTCTCTTAGTTGAATGGTCCTTCGATTGAAGAGTCCACTAATGCAGTAACCACTTAATGATAGGCTGGCCTTCTAGTTACGCACTTTCAATGAGCTGCCATGATTTCCGCTAGCCGAATCTCATGTCGACAGGTGCAAGCGCCTTAGACGCAGCGACTCTGAACTGCCTTGTCTCAGACTTTTCATTTACTTCTGTACTACCTTAGCTGCGCTAGCCACTTAGATCCGGTCATCTATCTACATTTAATATATAGTACACTATCTAATGCCAGGGTGATATTTGTAAAAATGCTCCTCTGAGCCTGGAGATTATCTTAGGTATCATATTCTCCTGATTGAATGACCTCGATTGACGCCCGGCTCCTCCTTCCTCCCAGACATCGATCAAGCCTCCTAATACTATGCGGTGTATTTTACCGAACGCTGCCGCGGCATATGTAGAACTCGGATGTTCGTTGAAGTAGGTTGAAGTGCATGGACCCACTGCCTCGTCCTTCTTCCCCACAGTGAAACTCGTCACAAACCTGTGCAGGTGAGCCCCTGTCTTCGTTGCATGCTGATCTTCCGAGCGAGCGAACTTCGCAGGTTCAGCAATTTTTCAAACCTTTTGGCAAACGGCTTACGCGGTCCTACTATTCCTGTGGGATTTGAAGAAAGGGCCATATATGTTAAGGTGGTTCAAATTCATTAGTCTCAGCCTGAATCTGCGCGATTGACAGAACGACCAATGGATGGAAGTTGTTCAACGTTGCAATGAGGCTGAGTTTGGGCTGAGTTGAAAAATTTAGACTGAAGCCGGAAGGCGCCGTCGCGTCATGCACAGACACCTTGTGCCGGTTCTCCTCCTCCTCCAGGCTCCTCCCTCAGCCTTGCTGTATAGCTACGTGCCGTGAACCTACAGACTGGTGAAATCTTCTAGCCTATACTTCTATATCAGCAGTGGCATTCGTATGGTCACGAATAGTTGACTCGGACCTGCCAAGGGACCCATCCAATTGGAACCCGCTTTGAACCCGTTCATCTTTGTTGAATGATGCAGCCTCCAAGTTTTGCATGTCCAATGTCATTTCAAGAGCATTTATCATGTGGCTATACTAACAAATGATTGACCCATCAGATTGTTGCATCGACTGGTATGATACTATGATGCTCTGATCTATATCATGTTAAGATACTTCAATTGCAAGGGTTGTCCCTGGTTGACCTCGGCAGGCGTTGTACTCGGAAGCTGAGCGCTGAGGCTTCTTTCCTTCGTCTTTCTTCTCCTTTGCCATTCCTATCCCGCTTGGGGAGCTCATCCACACCTTGAAGACAATGTTCTTAGCCGTTCATTCAATTTCTATTCTATTCTTTGCTTTGAGCCTCTTCTATCCCGTAAACGGACAGGACAATACAACATGCATTGATTCAGGCTCAGACTGGTATACAAATCTCCTCGGTGAAACGCCTTGTAAGTCTTCCGCAGCTCCTTGAAGACCCGCTCTTTCAGTGCATATATTGCAGGTACAACATACCAGCGGCTTCGTCGGATTTGCAATAGCCAGTGTATATAAACTTTTCAGATAACCATCTCCTATTGCTCAATTCAGCTCCCAGATGATTTGAGCAAGTTCAATATCAGCGATGTCCCGGGAGATAGGTGTACTGAGCAAGTCCGTATGTCGCTTGGTTAACCTGCTGCTATTCGAGACATTTCCTGACTGGCGTTTCTCTTTTGGTTTAAAGCCGACTGCTGCTGCAATTCCGTCTCATTCGCCTTGAGCATGCTTTGCTTGACGTGGGTTATACGAAGAATATAGTTGAAGTCTCTTTTGCGTGCTAAACAAGAATCGGATAGGTGTCTGAAGGGAATCGGGAGCCAAGGACATGGATTGGATGCTCGTATGTTCGATTTTATGGTTCAATGCTTTTCAAGACACTAAAGTTTTTTTCTTTGCACAGAGCCAGGGTCGTACGAGAAGTATCTGTTTAACACAGGAAAAGATTCATTTTGCTCGCCCAATCAGAACCAGAGGTACGATAACTTCCATATATTCTGGAATGGAGTCTCCAATTATACGCGCATACAGCTTGCCGACTGATATCCAAAATGGCGTTTGTAATAAAAAGATCAGAATACCGGACAATCTATACACACTTTTCTGGAGCGATGGAGCTTGGTATTAGTGAGTAGCTTCTCAAACAGCTCCTGGTTGATGTTGTTGACTTTTTTCTGCCTTACTACCAAGTGCATTTACTCGAGATCAAATCCACAACCAATCGAGCGTGGAAGGGGAAAATATTTTCACCAATTGTGACTTTGAGCTCTCGAATTCCACGGAACCATCTGAATCGTCGTCGTCGCCAGGACTGGCACTACCATCTGCCTTGTCATCATCAACAGTACTGCCGTCATCAACAGCGTTGTCGGCATCTTTCTCGTCCAACAAACTAAGTAATGGTGCCATCACTGGAACAGTGTTAGGTGCTATCAGCCTGGTCACTTTTTCCTCTGTCGTAGCTTGGTTTTTGTGGCGACAACATAAGCAAATCAAGGCAGAAAGAGCGAAGGAAACCTATTTTTCCCCGGACCGTATGTTAGCGACTAGAGGTCAGTGTTAAACATTTTTTGTCGTGCGTCATAGTCTTTGAGGGCTGGTATCAGAAACACCGCGATCACATCTCACTCCCGCAGCGTCCGTGGAAGCCGGCATGCTCCCTTCCTCGGTAGATCATCGATCCTAGATGTTTCGTAGGAGATGGCAGTCGGATGGCAGTACCCTGAATAGCCATTGCCGCATTTCACAGCTTTACAGAGCGTTCATTGCAAGTTGCACAAGGAAGTTTGATTAGTGACCGTAGTCAAGGAAGAGAATGAGAGGATATGAAGCAGCGAGTCTGATGGGTCGGGCTGACATTACATTTGTAAACATGTATTGCTAAACATCATCCTCCTATAGCACTAGAAAAAGACAGGGAGCGGATTAGAGAAGAAGCAGAAAATAGTATCACAGAAGTCCATTGATAACTTAAATTCCCATAGTATTCACAACCTAATAGTGCCCTCATCTCCCATTTCCCGACCTCGCAGTTGAGCTCCTGACTGTTCTTCCTGAGCCGGTGTTGCAGCAGAAGATGCAGCGGAGGTTGTGTTAGCAGCAGGTACTGTTCATAGAGTTCATTAGTCAGTAAAACTGCTACGCAATAGTGTACCATTATGAACACATACCCTGACTTGCACGGGGAGTGGGCACAACATCCTCCTCCTCTTCGTCATCACCCAACATGAACGTCCTTTCCTCCTTTGTCGAATCTACAGTCTCATGACGCTTCTTCTGTACCAGAGGTGCTGGCGATGAGGACTGCTGCCGTTGAACAGCATTCGCATTCACCTGACTTTGATGGCTGACAGGATTCGTCCCCGACGGCCCTCTTGAAGGGCGTACAAACCCACCCGGTACAGGCCCTGCACCACCAGGTCCATCGAGACTGCCGGGCTCTTCCCCTCCGACATCCACTTGTGCCTGATGGCTAACAGGATTAGTACCTCGTGGTGTTGGTCGTCGGAACTGTCCACCACCGCTGCTAAAGCCAGCTCCAGAACGAGAAGCACCCCAGCCTCTGGGTACGTTGCCGCCTCCCCAGCCACTCCGTTGGCCACCTTCGTATAGCTGTCCCATCATGTCGCGGAACCAGTCGATCGCCTCTCGTCCATGGTACTTCATGGATTCGATAGAGAATTGGGGTATTTGGTCGAAGCCGCGTAGTTGCAGGACGTAGCGGTTGTACAAGGTGCCGAAGACGACGTAGGTCATGAGCAGGATGGTAGCACTGTAGTGAAGGCCGGTTGAGCCCAAAAGGAATGTATACTTGTAAAAATCGAAACTTACATGACCGCTAGGATGGCAAAGAAGCCCCATGGACCACCTCGTTCGCCAGTTGGGCAAGCAAACTGCAAATGATTTAAGACACGTCAGTATTGCCAGCTGGCCTTCGCGAGGGATACGCACATGAGTATTCCACTCAATGAAGAACGAGCAAGCCAAATCATCTGCCTCGGGAATCTGATGGACGAGCCTCGGTTTTCCAGCTCCAAACACGGATGTATCGCACACGAATTCGATGACCGTCGCAGCCCTATCCTCCTTCGTGCCTCCATTAGCAGCCTTGCACTGCGACCCGTTCCACATTACAAGTTTCGGCTTGCCATCCGACATGATTAAAGTCGTATTTGTTTCTCTGTATAGGCATATATCAGCTAATTTACAGAAACGAAGACACTACAACGCATACCCAATTGAAAAGTCACCACGGTCCATCCGAATGAAACCCGCAACATCTCCAGGATTCGGTACCTTCAATCCCCATGATTCATGCGATACAGGTTTACAGACATTCAATACGAATTCATGTCCCCCTGCACTTTTAAATTCATAGTCTTTACTACAAAAGTCTTTTCAACGTTGATATACATCCGCAGCGACAGGAGGCCTACCTCGACTTCAATGGGTTCAAATCATAAAACTTTCCATCTGAATGAATTGTACATGCTCTTTCATCCTGAGGGGCAGAAGAAACAGCTGTTACGATGAGAAAAAGAACGAAAAGGGGATTTCGAGGATTTGGCCAGCGCAATGTTGTAAGCATTGCAGTCAACGAGAGTGCGGCAATTTCCGGCAAAGGATCGGTAAGTCCCGGAACGTTTAAAGCTCCGCTTCAAAATCTTCGAGCTACGCGCTGCTACGGGCCTACTTAGCAGGATTCAATTCAATACAGGACGTATTTACTGCATTTTTACAGTAACGCATATTGCTACCTTCCGAGCTTGGATAATTTCAAAGCTTATACCTTCAAGCATTCGGCTACCACTTTCCGCACCCTCTCATCTGCACTCCCAAGGGTCTCGATCATCTCGTTCTAAAAGCGTTTGTAAGTTTGGGGAAAATGAAATGACACTGCTATCCGATTTACTGACCCACGTCTTATCTTGAATTTTCCGGCCCTGTTCGCTCAATATGAAATCACTGACCTCGGCAACCTTCGAGCATGAGACATATCCTCCACGTAGCTCATCTTCCTCTCCACCGACAGCCGCGTAAATAATTGCACGACTCCCTTCTTCCGATGTAAATGCGAGCTCTTGTTCCATTTTGTGGTATTGTTCAGCGTACTTTGACTGGGACGTCACATTTCTTCGGAGGCCGGAAAGGCAGAATCCAGGGTTAAGAGATACCGGAATAACAGTCGGAGACAAAGTCGGGAGGCGTTGAGCGAGTGCACGAACAAACATAATGTTCAGAACTAGATATTCCATGAAAGATGTCAGCATCTATGCTGATACCTGCAGACTCAGAAACACTTACTTTTAGATTCGCCATAACGAGGTTCAATGTCACTAGCAAAAAACGACATTATGATTATCAGGCATGCGCATTGATAGATAGAAGGATGCAAGTCATTACGTGGAAGCGCAATACCCGGCACTAGATAGATATCTGAGGGTATTAGAAGCATCAGCTGCCTCAGGCGTAATAGTGGCCCAAAAGTGTATATTACTCGAGACCATGACCAATCGAGGCGTTGTTGAGTGCTTCTTTGCTGTTTGTAGCATCTTCGGAAGGAGTAACAAAGCATGCATAGCTGGTGCGATAGCATTAACTTGAAACCTTGTCATATACGACGAATTAGATCTAGAGAAGGTAGTAACAGAGACTGCTCACATAGATTCCCAACCATCTGGCGTTTGAATATATTGCTCACCAGAAAATATTGCTGCATTCTCAACAAGTATATCGATACGATCCAGCTCTTTTGCCGCTCTATCTGCAAAAGCTGAAACAGTACCAAAATCCCCAAGGTCAAGGGTCCAGGACTCTGCCTTTGAGAATCCTGTTGCTTGCTTGATCACTACGCATTACGATAAGTAGATTTTCAAAAAGGATGATTTTTGGAAAACTCACAGTTTGAAGTTTCCTCCCCTTTCTCTGTACTGCGACATATAAGAATCAAGCGACTAGGATTCATCAAAGCAAAGTGTTTAGCAGCTTCTAGTCCTATCCCGCTGTTCGCGCCAGTGACAAGAACGGTCCTTCCACTGAGGTCAGCCTTGACCACAGGGGGCATGCCTTGTCGCTGCTCAGCTAAGAAGTCTTCGTACGTCACTCGACCCATGACAGTAGTGCGAGAAAGGTCGGTTTCTGAGTCTTATATGATGTATGTGAAGTTGGTATTCAAGAAGCTAAGATCTTTATCATCTATGCCGTTGAGAACAGAACATCTTGCGTGTCCCTTGCCGAATTTAAAAGGCCACCCAAGTCTCAGTACAAGCACTGACACCGAACAAAGTTCAGCGATGATAATCACTCACTCTGGACCGGATGTATCCCGAACGAGCGTAATCTGACTTTGGCCATGACGTTTTTCGAGCTTTGCGAGCCGCGTAGCATCTCCTTCCCGTTTATTTATGGCTCGAGCACTGCAGCCTCAGGTGGCACTAGGAGGGATTCTAAGCCGGCACCCGGCATGGAGGTGACCGGCTATTGATATATTGATAAGTCAATAAACTCGAACTTAGTCAGCAATTACATTTCTTAAATCCACCACCATTGGAGCAGCCCGCTGGGAGCCATATATAAACCTCTTCACCCATGGCTTAATTTCTCTCAGATACTTTCTATCAAACTACTACCATGGGTCGATTGACGTTCGAAGACTTTATCGCAGAGCAGCGCCAAGGGATGCCACCTGTTATCAAAGGTGACCTTACTGGCAAGACTGTTGTCGTCACCGGTGCGAACAGTGGTATTGGGCTCGAAGCTGCGAAGCATTTTGCCTCCATGAACCCGGAGAAGCTGATTCTTGTCTGCCGAACTGTCGAGAAGGGGAACGAGTCCGCGAGGAGTAAGTTTTTAGAATAATAATCATAGATTGACGCTCTAGTAACCTTAAACTTGCAGTTATCAAGGAAGAGACAGGGTACGAAAAAGCCGAAGGGTGGCCGCTTGACCTTGGATTGTTCTCTACTGTCTCAGCTTTCGCTGATCGAGCCGAGAAAGAACTGGATCGATTGGACATACTCGTTGAAAATGCTGGATTAAGTACCGCAGGAGAGTACATCCTTACGGATGACGGTTGGGAAACCATGTGAGTATTTCTTTACCCGTCTATAGGACCTTCGAAGTATTAATTCAACCTAGGCTCCAGGTCAATGCGCTCTCCCCAGCCATGCATGCTCTGTTGTTATTACCAAAGATGCTTCACACCGCAAAGAAGTACGCGACGACGCCCCGCCTGGTAATGGTTTCAAGTGACACGCATTATTGGGTGACCTTCGGACCTGAGGCGGTTGATGCTTCAAATATCCTGGAAACGCTTTCCAGTAAGGAATACTGCACTCCAAGGTACACACTGTTGCTATCATATATTAGGATGCTTTATACTGACTATATTGTACCTTTTAGTATAATGGATCGTGCTCGCTATGCGGAATCTAAAGGCGAGTGTTTTTTGTGTTTTGAGCCAAAAAATCTCATTGTCGATGTTTCTAGTTCTGAATGTTACATTTACCCGCGCGCTTGCTGAACGCCTCTCAACTTCCCCTCCGACTGTCGTTCCAGTAGCACTCAACCCTGGGTTTTGCCTGTCGGGCCTTCGCAGAAAAGCATCAGGGGAAGCGAGTGAACGCTATCGCAAGATGGAAGAAGATTACGCATGGACATCTGAAGAGGGTAGTCGTCAGATCGTGTATTGCGCTATAGGCGGGAATAGTGAGGAGTTACACGGAGCATATGTCAAAGTTTCGAAGGTATTTGAAGTCAGCGAGTTTGTCCTAAGTGAGGATGGAAAGAAATTGCAGGAAAAGACATGGGTAAGACGAATAATTTCATCATGATAGTTGCAATGGAAAACTGACTAGTTTTTCTCAGAATGAAATGCTGGAATTGTTTGGAAAGTTGGATAATAGAATTAAGAAAGTGGTGGCTGAATGCTTGAAAGCATAACGTACGAATGCGGTATTCCGTGTCCTTCCCATTTTAAAGTTAGTTTCCCTGTTCCGTACCGACGAGCCCGTGGTTCGCTGTACTTATGGGTATCCATTCGGCGGCTTAGTAACATTGATTCTTGCCGCTACTTACGCGTACGTCGGAGTTGCGGCGCCTCTACTACGTCGGCACCGGAGCTTTTCGACGCCTATATTCAGACTTGCTTGTGAACTCTTAAGGCCAAACTGCTGGGGTGAATGCTAATCATGACGAACTATTCTGACAAAGCCCAAGAAGGAGTCATTCAACGTCCCTTACTAATGCGTTTCTTATGCGCCATCACTGGCATCAAGGTATTTGGCATACGAAACGTAACTCCATTATTCAGCTCCGTCCCTCTGTCCCTCTGGATATATCCATTTTCGAGTCCTTCGTGCTATCCTTGAACCGATAAATGAAACTTTAGCAGAGCGTCTGTGCTTTTGAGAAATTGGCGCCTCTACTCCTCGCCCGCTGACAGAGCCACAGCTGATAAACGGTCCTCGGCCCCGTAGGCTCTCCGAAGAAAGAGACCAAGCAAAGACTCTCATGGGCCTCTATCCTTGCTAAGCAACTCAGAGCAGAACCGTCGTACTACTCATAATGGTGTTTTATTGGCGCGGTGCGCACCATTTGGCAGCGCGTATAACAGCCAAGGTCTTGGAATGATAGAGCAGAAATTCCCTTCAATCCGAATGTATACTACTTCGCAACAAGCGCCACATCTTGCTCCCTTACACAAAGGCAGAGCTTGCACAAATTGCAGGTAAGGTGTTCTTTGAAAACTCATTCCGTCTACTACATCCGCTTACTTTCGCCTTGCAGGAGGCGGAAGATTGTCAGTGACTTAAAAACATCTCTTAGCTTTCTTTTGTTCATCTAACTTCTGCAGAAATGCGACGCGCAACGTCCTCGTTGTAGTCAATGTGTAAGATCTGAGGATGCATTCGGCGACTGCGAATACACGGGCTCCGGAACAACACAGACAGAACTATTGGAGAATCAGATATCGATCCTTGAGGCTCGGATTCGCGATCTTGAAGGGGGACAAAGTTCACAAAGCGCTGTTCCAGTGCAACTGTCGGACCCATATACAAGCCAAGCCGGGACGTCAGCAACTCCATCAGGTAGGTATTTCGACGTAAGTAACGTTTAGCCCATACTGATTCATGAAAAAGTTGTTAGAAGCGCAAAAATAACGGACTTAACTTTCACTTCGGCATTTGAGGTGAGCTATACTGAGCGCTCTCAAAATCATGATGCTCAATAATCGTTCAACTGGCAGGACTTGCCCGCTGTTTTTCGTGACATGCTGTGAGTTATTCTCTATTCGATGTTCATCGTCTCTTAACGTCGAGATTTTGCCAGTCTTCACACCTTCTGTCATCGTTCATACGAGTCGGGGTTCTTCTTGAATACTGAACGATTCCTCAAGTCTATTGAAGGTACCGAAGGTGAAAAACCTACGTTCGCTTTGTTGAACGCGGTTTATCTTTGGGGAATGCTTCTCTCATCTTCGGATAGTTCACCTGAACAGGAGGCAGCGTTTGCATCTCGAGCTCTTCAAAGTGCAGCTCATGCATTAGCCGAGAACCATTCACAGAAAATTCTTCAGTGCATACAAGCAGAAGTGCTGCTTGCGAACTACTTCTATCTCAAGGCTAGATTTATAGAAGGCAAATACCACACGAACGCCGCGGTCTCACTCGTCCTCAGTAGTGGTTTGCATAAGCTTCGGAGCTCTGTTGTTGACATGGCCGGATACCTCGCAAATTCCAATGATTCTTTCCTTCCTCCTCCCAGAGATTCAATTGAGGAAGGTGAACGTATTGACGCGTTCTGGACGGTTTTTACTTTGAATAACTCTTGGACTGCAGTAGATGGTTCCCCGTCCAACATCCCGTATACCTCTCCAAATACGAGAATTGACACTCCGTGGCCACTCGACTGGGAGGGATATGCTGAAGTATGCACATTTCATGATTTCAAACCAACTTTGCCTGATGGGCTTTGTCTGCTTTGCTATAGAATCGCCTGGAGGATAAACCACTTGGAAGCCACACAGTACACAAATTCTTGGTTGGTGCTCCTGATAGTGCTAGTTCTCCGAGGGCGCTACATGCTAAAGCCTCAATTCTCTTTGAGCAAGGATCTCGCATTGGACTTCAGTACAAGAATAGTGAGTCATTATTGTCCTTCGCGGTAATAAACATATGCTCAGACAAATAAATGTTCCACCTCAGATTCAAATTCCCAATCTTACGCGATGTCTTTCAATTCTTTAAATAGCTTAATACTGAACTTCATCCAAGGATTGCCACCTCCTGATCCACGCAATCCGACATCACCACAAACTCAGCTTTGTATTCATACGCTCGCGCGCGCTGCGGAGCTTGTACTTCACCTTCCATTCGCATCCGAGGATCAAGGATCGCGTGTTAGAGTGATTAACGCCGCGAAGGCTGTTGTTAATATCTTGGAAGAAACAAAAGCAAGGGAGCTCCCTTTCTTTAATTGCATTCTAGGGGTGAGTTTGCTTGCTATATGATGAGAGCTACAAGCTGAAGCACTATGAAGGCACTTTGGACGGCTACCATTCAAGCGGTCATTGACGAAATACGACGTTCACGTGGCGCCAACACTGGAAACGCACCTTTTTCTGAAGCGGAGTTGCGTATATTGTGTGAGCACATCATTAACACTATGGCTATCTTTGCTCCAGGATGTGCCTTGATGAGTGAGATGTTCTTCATCCAAAATTGTTATGGTCAATACTTACCTGAAATTCCTTCATTTTCCAGGTGCTCAATTGACTCAAGTTAAGGAGAGTTACTCCTCACTCGAGTGATGTCCGATTGTTTCTATAGAATTAAGTTCATAGAGTAAATTAATCTATAGAATAATGTTCGAGCCTTCTTAATGGCTAGGAGGCGGAATCGGTTGCGAAACATTACAGGTCTATGCATACAAGATATTAGAAATAGAATGTAGAAGATCCACTAGAACTTTCTGCACTAACACACATCGTCAAGTTGGCTGTGCGCGCAATAAACTCAGCTTTGGCCTGACGACCAGATCTAAACCTTTTTAGAAAGATAGCTGGACTCTCTGGACATTCGTTACATTGACGGACACGGACTATACTGTTTTCCACATTACATTAGGGGTATAATTAATGAGTTGTGATTTCTCTTTGATGACTTTCCTCATGAATGCATGTATGGAATTGACATTACAACTGAGTCATGACGAAACTGCTAGGAGTTGGTCACAAAGTGCAGCTAGGGGTTACTAATAATATGCATGCACTGATACATTTTAACGTTCAGTATCTTTTACTCCTTACAACAAACTTGAAACTCCGGAGCGTTTCAAATCTATCCGGGAACGAATCACAATTAAACGTGCAAGGGTCAGATATTTGACATACATGTATCATAGCAAATTTCTCACCGTCGACTGGGATGTTAGGTCTGATCACGGTGGCCCACACTGTCTCGAAGGCACTGAAGGAACACACATGTCAATAACGGTATCAGAGCTGCATGGTTGAGAATGGCTCACTCTGGACCACCTAAGTCATTTTCTTGGTTAGGCTCCAGACTGCCAGTGTCAGTTCCGCAGCAAGCCGAGTTTACACCCCAAACTGAGCTTCGTAATTAGTGACTGTTGCTTTTCAAAATAGTTTAAATAGAACCTACATGGACCAGCAGCCCAAGCTGACCAACCAATGTACACATCGTTTTCAGCCAGATAGTTGAGCATATCTGGCAACAACTTTCATGTGTATACCAAAGTTTAGTCGTAGGTAGAAGGAAGATAGCAACCGGAGCCTTACCTGAAGGCAGGTAGGATCGGGTGAGCCACCAAATTCACTAATCACGGCTCTGTCATACCACAAAAAGGGCTGAGTGCTTTCGGAATCAATCAAGTAATTTTAACTCACTTAAGGTTGAATTCTTGCAACCATGCTGTCAGTCCTGCAAGATTGGATGGGGCTTATGCAATATTTGATTAGCAATTACAGAGGACTCATACAGGATGCTCACCTGGTTGAGTGCATTCCGTATGTGACCCAGAGAAGTCCTCGTCTAGGGTAAAATTGGTTAAGTGAAGAACACAAAGGCGACTGTCTGCAAGTACCTAGGTATTCATGAATGTCAATAGCAGTGTTATTGATTGGGTCGACCAGCATCTGGATGAATTCGCTGGACGGTGCATCACCTGATCCAGTCGTCTGATTCCATGAGTGACCTCCGGTGAAGCCGTTACCAGGAGCCAGGATGAGCTGTTGAGCACCTGTGGAGCGGATACCGTTGATTGCGGCTTGATCATTGGCAAGAATAAGTTGAGTAGCCTGAGTAACATTGAGTGCATGTCAAAGTTGATCGTGTAGTGTATGGAAGAAATACCATATCGTGTGGCTCGTTGTTAATACCAAGCACCACCATGGGGTTGTCAATAAATCGGTTTGCGAGTTCAGCCCAGAACTCCTGGAACTGTTCAGTTGTAGCAGCTTCAGGGTCAGAAGTGTTTCCAATGATCTGCACGAAGAGTAAGGGTGTTAGTAGTTAATAGAAGTCTACTGGCACTCACACTGCCACTATTGGGTTGGTCGGAAGGGTCGCTGAGTGTGATTGAATGGAGTTAGCTTACAAGCCGAGATTGTACAAATGGCTTGCACACTTACTTGTATCGCATATAATTGTGCGGATCTATAAGCGCGTACGCTCCCTTAGTTTGTGTAATATAGTTCACAGCGTCGGCGTATTCACTAAAATACTTTAGAGGTCCAACAATTAGACAATGGATAATACATCGCTAATATCGTATACGAGCTTACTGTCTCGTTAAAAGTGCTTCCAAGTCCGGTTTCCAGAGGGCACATTCGTTCCATGAGGAAGGTGACACGGAAGAAATTGATCTTTTCCTGATCGGCGAATATATCCACCGTACTCTTACTCATGACTATAAGCGACAGAAGAGGCGGGTTGTATAATGTACTAACCTTATTGATAAATTCATAGTCGACACCAAATGTTCCCGGAAGTCCTTGGCCTTTCGAGCCAAAGACACCAAATTCACCCCCAGACTACAAACCAACAAGTGAATAATGCGAGACATGACATACATTGCGAACGCATGCATACTTCGTTAACTCCGGCGTAAAGAATCTTAGCTCCTGCAGAAACTGCGAGGAGTGCTACAAGAACAACGGTGTGTAGCTCGGTGAATGTCATGTAGAACGGTAGCATGGTTGTCAAGGGTGACTTGGCAATGCTTACTCGAGTCCCAGGCGCTTTTATACTTTTCACGCGTGAAAAGCATTCTCTTCTCGTAAGTCCAGAGGAAAAATGAAGGTGGTATGACCAGAGGTCGACGGAAAAGGCTCGGACTTTTTGGCCGGACGCAATGATATACGGGTGTGAGTTGCGAGAACTAATATGGGCCATGCCGGGAATGTATGCTGATGCAATGCCCGAGATTTCTAATTGAATGAGTGCGCCAGTGGAGCTTCAGTGTACCAAAGAGTTAGTTCATGTATGAGTCCTGCATACGAAGGTTATACAGGGCATATGCCTTGAAGGTATCTTCATCCGGCGGTCCGGCACTGTGTATGCTGTACTATACGTCTGTTCATCTTGTTGCTACTTGCGCGTCACATCGCTTTGGGTTCTTCATATCCTATAATATCCTCCATCAGAGAGAAAAACTATAAAATACTCACTTGCTGGTCACGACGTAGGGGATTGACATAAGTATAGCACTGTCATAGAACGCATTACCCGCTAAGCTCCACATCCATCTTATAATGAGATGCCTCGGAGAAATGCCCTGCGGGATAAGGAGACGATGTAAATCGAGCTTTTCACGTGTTGTCACGCTGGGATGCTAGTGAAGCACTCAGCAGGAAGTTCTTCCTACCGATAAACTGAACAGTAAGAGGACAATTCAGGTGCACCATTGTAAATTTAGTACTTCCCCGACTCATTGCGGCCAGCTTCGATAGATGGTCCCGTTTGAGTGGCCCTGCTGAAATTACATATCGATGAAATTGAGACGAAAACTCATGGGCTAGAAGTCTATCATGCGGAAGGTGATTAGCAACATAGAAACAAGAATATCAAATAGCCGCGAACAAAGCATTTCTGAAAGCACAAGAACAGAAGGAAACCTATAAATAACACACACAATCCACCACCCATAAAGTACACGAGAGCGTATGTAAGTATATGCGACAAAACAGACCAACGACCTGAAACTATGAAATACTCAGCACAATCCTCTCATGTCGAGGAATGTCCCTTACTCGATGAGCGCCTTTGAGCGCCTCTATGAACTTTTCTGGTACTAGAGCTAAGTGTTGCCGAAATCAATACCGGTCCCTATAGCTGCCTCGGTCACCCCGGTCATAATCACGATATCCACGATCTTCTCGGTCACGGTCGTAATCTCTTCTCCCGCCTCGGTGGTCATCGTACCGACTAGCGCGATCGCGGTCGCGTCTGTCATAATCCCGGTCTCGATCACCGCGGGAGTAGCGACCGTCGTAGGGACGGGGATCGTATTGGCGTTCGCCTAAGATGAGGAATCAGAATCAGGATTACGGCGAGTGAAGGTCTCGGCCACGTACGAGGACGACGTTTGGCTGGCCCGAAATACTTTCCGGGCGTTGGGGTTCGTGCCCGTCCACGTTTAGCCTGAAGGTGGGAACATGAAGAAGCGAATACATTCAAGATCGTAGCTGGAACGAACCTTTGACACGGTGAGCACCTTCCCCATGAGGTCCGTTGCATTGAGCGCGGTAATGGCAGCATCGGCCTCTTCGGGCGTCTCCATAGTAACAAATCCAAAGCCTCTGGATTCTCGAGTATGCGGGTCGTAAACCACGGAAGCTTTGTGAACCTATGGAAGGGTATGAGTATGTGGGGCAGACAACAACCTGAGAGGATAAGTCTAATAAATCTACTGACCCTCCCGACTTTGGAAAAGGCCTCTTCCAGCTCTTTATTGTCTACCTTGGAGCTGAGACCGGAGACATGTAGGTTGTTCCCAGGATTTTCGTCTACGCCCCCGTTTTGACGTCTGGACTACATTGAGCACCAAGAGGTTCCAAACGAGAAAAACAAAACGCACCCTCTGTCGCCAGGACTCCTACTCCGGCTCGACCTGCGAGGGGGAGCTGCACCATTACCGTACGCATTTGAATCCTCAACATGCATTCCATTCCCTCCTTCACCTCCTGCAGCTGAAACACTGCTTTCTTGTGGTTGCCATGCTGAGAATGGTGTAAGAAAAGGACCGACAAGTCGAACATCAAAAGGCAATAGTAGAACCCCAACGACAAGGAAAAGGGGATCGCAAAACTGGGCAGTGGTCGCAGAAAGCACCAGGTCGAAAAAGAGACGAATCGTAGCGCATTTCTCGTTTAAAGAAGGCGAATACTTCGGAGAAAAACGCAAACGATAAATTCATCGCAAAGGCGCAATGGGTCGGCCGTGAGCCGAAACGACATCGAAGAACTTGGCCGTGAAATTGAACCAAAGACGTATTATGGCAGCAGAGAGCCCATCGTAGTCGTCGGTGGTGATGAGCACGTACCATTATCCATTGTTGCTGCTCGCTGGCTGTAGACGTGTCGAGCTTGTCGTTGCAACTGCCAGCGAATATGTTGATGTGGTCACGTGCCGAAGTCAGTACGTTAGCCAGGGCGTGACTGTCACAATAAAAATCTGTCACGGAACACTCACTGTTGAGCAGCTTTGGAGCGCAGCTCGGACTAAGTAAGCATTTTGACTACATCTAAGTCGGAACTTGGCTCATCTCAGTAGATGATGGAGACAAATTGTCCGAGGTTCTGCTTTGACTATTGGGCTCTCTATATACTGAGAATACCTACATTCTAGCTGCCAGGATGAGCTCGAGGCGAGCATTGTACTGAGTACCAAAGGGCCGTTGTGAAAAGCCCAAAAATAATGGCATGGCAATTAAGGTGTCAAGGAGGTAAATGGTAGTTTACTCAGATGTCGATGAAGTGGAGTGGAAGAAGATGGCCGCTCGTCAGTTGGTTCCAGGTTTACTCTTGGAGGAACGGGGGCCCAGATTTCACACCAATTGGACAGGCCTTGTAGCTGTGAATGAATGTCAAACCATGCTTTCCTTCCATGCTGTGGGAGGTACCTTTCTGCTTATCATCTTTTACAGAGTCGGCCTGGTTCTCAATTTTCTTTGAGTTCGTGGTGGTCATAGAACTAGAGGGAATTGGGCGCCAGATACTTGACAAATTATATATCTCGTTGCAATGGGAGAGTAAGAGTAGGGGTAGAAGATTAACCGCCTTGAGTCCACGAGTTGAACGCTAGCTTCTGGGAAGTGTCTCGATGTACCCAAGCTACATACATCACCAATTCAGAATGCCGATGACGGTAAGTCATCGCCGAATCCTGATTGGCCATTGCATAGCCCTACTTATCTCACGCCAGCTATAACTGATACACCTTTAAATTTGGTACATGTGCTGTATTAGGCGCCCAAATATTGTACGGACAGAAGAACGCATGTCAATGACGCGATATCTATGGATGTAGTAGGGATGCAGAACGCATTATGAGATTTGAGACTCGCCAGCAGTACTTTAGCGTCCACATCTGGCCTGACGAGGTCTGTGAGCCTAGCGACACCAGCTCCCGCGATTGTTAGCCGAGAAGAGTCGGGGCAGAATCAATTGGGCGCGTTCGGTGTAACCCCATAGCCACCACGGGTGGACACTATTATGTGCAACCTGAATCGTAAGGTCGAGACAAATGATTACAAAGCCTACTGCTGTAAATCCTCCGGTCCCGGGGTTGCTTCGCCTTCGGTGCTCGTGCCGCTGGTACCTGCTCTGCCTAGTGCCATCTTCTGGAACTTTCGCTGCGATTTCACTGGCATGGGGCTAGGGTTCTCCATGTAGAAAGGCAGTGTGGGACTTTGGTGAAGGCCATCGTCCGGGTTTGAAGATTCCCCTGTTGGAGCGACGGTGTCATCTCCCGTTGAGGCGCCTTGGGGATGAGAGGCGGGCGACACCTGTCCGTATTTACCTCCATTTTCAAAATCAGTCGCTTGTTGGCTTTCCACGATGATTCTGGCCATATGACCTGCATCATTAAGAAAAGGGCTAGGTCCCCACTCCGAGATGATGCCAGTGTTGTACGTTTGGTCGTCCGGCATCTCGACATCATCATCTGCAGAGGGCGGGGGATTAGGGTCGCCGAGAAGATGATGAAGTGGGTGCCGAACATATCCAAGGTCTACCGCTTTGCCTTTCTCTTTCCGTGATCCGCTCCGAGTCTCTTTATGCTCCTCCGCGCGGCGTATACCTTCCCGCGCGACCTCCTCCAAATTCATGAGTTTATGCTGCATATATCCGCGTACGTCATCTAACCCCCAAGCAGTCTCCCTCTCCATGTCCCGTAATCTATTCATATCTCCTTTTACGTCCTTGAAACTCCTCCTCATATCGCGCAAAACTTCCTCCCTCATAGTCGCAACAACAACGCGTACACCATCTTTCACATCAGCTTGGTTCCCTTCCCGTAGGTCACGCTTAAACGGCCCCTCCATCAACTCTGCCCGCACCGCCTCCCGGATTTCAGCCTTCAATATCGTGCTCGAAAACTCCGCCAGCTCCTGCTTAATACCTTCTCGGATCTCATCCCTTACAGTTTCCTTCATCTCCTTCCCTACCTCCTTTACGGCCTCCTCCTTCAACTGGCGCAACTCCACCGAAAACTTCCGCAACGACTCTGCAAAACCAGTGAACAGACTATCGATAATCTTCACTACTCCATCCGGGGACACACCGCTGCTGGCAGCATCTGCCTGCGAGATGTCATCGACTGTAGATGTCGGGGTTTCGGGCTGAGTTATAGCCTGTGGTGTCGAAACAGGAGTGACAGGCCGGGCGGGAGTCTCGCTCTGTTGACCCGAGTTAATTTCAGTTCGAGCCTCAGTCGAAGGTGTTCTTGTCGATGATGCAAGTTGCAATCCGGCCTTGTGGGCCAGTTGATGGAGAGCCTGCAGCGGCAGCGATGAAAGAGGTGACGGCTTTGTATGAATAACACCTGCAGCGGCATGATACGGAACCACACCATAATTGCGCGTGTTGGAATTGAGATAGAACTGAGGAACATAGGGGGCTCGAAAGGTGGGAGGTTGTAACATGGGAATCGGAGAAAACGGTAGGACACTAGTGGACGCACTTGCGGTATCACTAGCTGTATCCACTGTGGATCCGCTCGGAACGGGAGGTGTAGCAGCAATAGTAGCGCTACTAGGTAAGCTCGCCGGGTCGGTATCAGTAAGAGAAGACACACTGCCATTCTAGTGGAGGTAAATATCATCAAATCACGTGTAAATCTGAAACTTGAGAGAACTCTCAAACCTTGGATATAGTTGTATCTTCAGTATGATCCACATCCATCCAACCTTCCGGCGCGCCAGAGTCCTCCGGACCAACTTCTTCACTACCTACCTGAGACTTCAGTTCATCAACTAGGGGACGCCAGACTTTTGCTCCCATCAATCGAGCTGCCTCCTCTTTCGTAATATTAGAAAAGGCGAGTGGAGGGGCTGAGCTGCTGGCGTGGTGAGGAGCAGAAGAACTCGAGCGTGAAGAGCTCGCAACGATTGTATGGGTTCGAGGAGGTGATTGTGAATCAGTACCGGTAGCTGTCTGAACTGCGATCGTCGTCGGAGGCGCGGAAGAGGTACGGGTCAAGGCTGGGTCAGACGAGCTTGTAGCAGAGCTCCTGAGACCCAAAAACATAGCTGATGAAGCTGTTTCCGATGTCGAAGTAGTAGGACAATTCGTGACGGCACGATCAGACACAGCCATTTGGGAGTTTTCCAGTACGATTATACTAGGGTCTGCGACAGGTGGGATGATGGTTGTCACAGAAGCAGGTTTGTTATAGTTTGTTATGGGAGAGGATGTATTGGTGTGAGCCAAGGTAGAAAGGCGAGGAATATCAGTAGATGGAGGAAGTACGCTTGCATCCAAAGTTGAAGCTGGCACCGTGGGTACCGTGTTTCCCACGCTCACAGACTTCTCCCCAGAAACCGACCCGTCAGGGCGTCCCTTTTCTAAGGGTGAGCCAGGGCGTTTCCGAGGTATCAGCTTTTGCAACTCAACAAAGGGCTGTGAAGACATGGTAGCCGATCTCTGCGTCGTCGCCATCGTGTTATTGTCAGCTGCCTTGTTCTCCTTTTGATGCGGGTCAGAAGAATTTAAAGACTGCGACTTCACACGATCAATTAGTGGTGAAGACGTCGAAGTTGTCGATGTCGTGACAGTGGAAATAGTGGAAGTAGTTGCCTGATTCTGCGCCGACGACTTTGTGCTATGATTCGGCACGGCAGAATTGGAAGCATCAACAGAGACAACAGGAGAAGTGGGCATAATAGGCGATAACTTCGAGGGGAGGGTCACCAATACAGCCGGCTGGCCGGTATTGCCAGACCTAGGCACCGACGATTGAGATGTCAGAAGAGTTGTAGAAGGCTTATCGCCCAGTATGGATGTGCCCGTAGCGCAACCAGTACTGACCGAAGACTTTGATGTCGTCGATGTATTCATCGGTATCATCGAGTGCCCAGAAGTAGACATCGACGAGTGGGTTGCTGGAAGAGTTGAGGATACCTGAGCGGATAGTGTAGGCACGCCGGTAGCTGAAATATGACTGACGGATGATTTCGCTGACATGCTCGCCGGTGCAGTCGGCAGCTCGGTGTTCTTAGGAGCAGGCGCTGACAACTGAGCCGTTGAAACAGGGGCAGATGTCTGCGTGGAGGGTAGGGATACGGGAACCGTCGACTGCGTCACGATTGGAAGAGAGGCGGAAGGAGATAAGGTAGGGGTAAATGAATGACTAGTGTCAGGTGTTATGGCGGAAACGGGAGCTACAGTCGAAGGATGGGGGATTGTTATGTCCTTGGTGAGAGGTAGTGTCGATACTAGAGGAATTCTTATGAGGGAATCGCTGACAGGAGGCTCAGAAGAATCGTGTGAAGGTGATGCTACACCCATTGCAGCGTATCTTAATGACCACGCCTCAACTCCGCCGGAAACCGGGTCCTCCTTCGTTTCCCAGTACCAATTTTTGTCCTTCCACTTTAATCCTTTCATAAACTGCTCAGCAGTAATTCCGTTTGTGATCTCGTCCTCCGAAAGTGAAAACCCACGATGGCCTTTGATGGCCCAACGACGCCAATCTATACACGTGGTTAGTCAAGGAAAGCGTATTCACGAAGTCAGGACAAGCGTTTACCGAATTTCAGAGCATCCTTGTCATATTCTTCCTCCTGGTAAGTCTCCCAGAACTCCTCCAGCTGTGCTGGCGTCGAGAGAAACCACTTCAAACGATACCTCGCCAAAGCCCTGTCGAAAGTCGGACACCTCCACTTCCGATCCATACCCTTTAGCTTCCCATCGCTTTCAAACTTCGATTGCTCTTGCGCAGCATCGAAGAGGGCTTTACACAACCTCGACACATGTAGAATCCCAAACTTATACTCCTGCCACTCCTTCTCCTTTGAAGCCGCCGTCAGTACCAACTTCAGCGAAAGCCATTGAAACCGCGCCAAAAACATGAGCGGAATACGATAGCCAACCGGTAGAATGGTAACTTTCCCGTTTGCTCCTGTGACGTTCACGAAGGGAGAGCCACCCTTGACGTTCCCTCGATGCGGAACATCGAAAGAGTTGGCAATGAGAAAGTGGATGATTTTGGTATCGGACCAGTCGGCGGGTGTGATATATTCGAGTTCTGTAGGATGTTTCCATCCGTATGCAATCTTTTCAGTCGAAGCTTCTGGTGTAGGAGAAAACCACAAGATCGGTGAAGGTGCGCGCTCCGACTTCACATTCCCTGACTTCACATTCCCCAGGCCTCGATAGGTCTTGTCTCCACGAATTTCAGGTTCGGGTGATGATTCTTCGCCAACATCTACACCTTGAGAAGCCATATTGGCCTCGTAGTCGGATCGTGGTCGGTACATACCGGACTCGTAGTTGTAACGGACTTGAACTGGGTTGATGGATTTTCGAGCGAGTTGTCTTTTCCGACGATAATTTTGAGTAATAGGGTTTGACATTACAGTAGCTGGCGACTTCGTGTTGGTCTCAGAGTCTGCAAGATGTGGAATTTTCCTCTGGGGTTCCGATATGTGTGTCGGAACCAGCGGTTGAGGTCGGCGATGTTCAGAATTAGACATCTCGACTGAGAAAAATGGTAAGGTTAATGAAGTAACATTCCATACGGAAATGAACACGCACCTGGGCCCATTAACCACCCCTTCAATCTATTCCTTAAAAAGAACAGATATACGGCCACGGGAGTCAGAAAGAAAGGGAAAGACGGACGATATAAGAAGGATGATGAGGGTCGAGGTCAGGAAAGCTTACAGCGGATGTTGCCGGAAATGGAAATTTTTCAATCCCAACCAACTTTCGACGTTTGCTTAGATGAGCTTGAACCGAAAGCCTTAGCCTTTAGAACTCAAGTAGTCGAGCCCTGTCTATGTTCTTTATTCCTGTATACATACCAATGTGCTATCTCATTCGTCCAAAAATCTTATTTGCCTTGCTTGCTGTTTCCAACGAACGTTTCGGCAGTCGGCCTCGGGGCCTTGCGTCAGCTTAGAAATGACAAAACGGTTGCAACCTAAATGCCTAAATGCACGGAATAGCTCAAAATCTGACGCCGACAGCGAAAAGACAGTTTTGCTAAGTATATAAAAACTGGCTGAGATGTACAGTCCTATCAATACAATTTTACTTGGATTACAACGCTTAAATGTCAGCTATGAGACGTTCGAAAGCTTCATCTGACCGAAGCCCCTCATTGTCTCCACTATCATTGAAGGAAGGATAGTCTGTATATCCTTTTCCACTTGTATCGCCGCGAATGTAAAAGGAATCACGGTAGTAGGGTGCCAATGGGAGATTCTCCAAGATTCTCCGAGGCAGATCAGGCTACCAAAGTTGCGCATATATGCAAAGAAAAATGCAAAAAGTCAGCCCTTCTCTCTCACCGTTGCAGTGGCACGGCTGGCACGTACATTCGAGATATAATATCGCCCGAAAGCTATGAGATCTCCCTTTTCTTCGGCCGTCTTCATTGCTGTCTCTCGCGTATATCCGCCAGCGGATATGAGTGGCTTCGGTCTCCATATATCGCGTATGAAGTCGTTGGAGTCAGTAGACAATATGTTTTCTACGGGACATGTCTTGGAACCATTGATGCGAGGCTCTACGACGTGGAGATACGCTAGCCCAGGGAAACGTCCCTTAATGTGCGTGACCAGGTATGAAAACGTCGGTATTGGATCTTCCATTCGCATGTCTACGGTATAGAAATAATGCGTCAGCGTGAGAGCCATCGGTAAATATCACGGCCCCATACCTTGAAATGGACTCCAAGGACTGAGACGAATTGCAGCTCTGTCCTCTCCAACCGCCTTTGTAACCGATTCCAGTACTTCCAGCGCAAAACGACATCTATTCTCAATACTACCTCCGTAGTCGTCCGTCCGTTTGTTCGTCACGTCTTGGATGAATTGGTCCACTAGGTAACCGTTTGCTCCGTGTATCTCGACACCATCGAAACCAGCTTCATGAACGGCGTTCGAGGCAGCTTTGCCAAAATCTTCAATGCATTCTTGGATCTCCTGAACAGTGAGAGGTCTTGGAGGCATTCCCTTTCCCGAAAGCTGAACATCCGACGCCGAGACGTAGTCGAAACGCTCCCCTTCCTCCACTCCTGGGTCCTCATACTCCGCGGCTCTTCCAAGGCCCCATATCTGCATGAAAATGAAGCATCCTTTCGCGTGTACTTCGTCTACAACCTACTTTGATTTGATTCGTCTTTAGATGAGAGATATTTCAGTCGACGGGCACACGCACCTCTTTCCACGCGTCAATCTGCTCCTTGCTCCAAATTCCCGGGAGATGGGTCTTCCCTCCAGCCTTTGCTGAAATAAACACCGCCTCTGTTATTATCAAGGTCCCAGGCATACTCGCTCGCTGCGAGTAGTACTCCTTCACTATGGGAAGCAATACATGGCTTGTTTTTGTGCTTTTATACCGAGTCTGGGGAGGATAAACGATACGATGCTTGAGGCAAACCCTCCCAACTTGAATTGGCTGAAATAGAGAGGATTCAGATATTGAAGACGCAGTTGAAGAAGAGCTCATCGGCGCTCTCAAAAGACAAATGGCTGATGCTGAAATTTTTTCCCGAGATATTTAGACTTTTTTCCCTTTCCGGCAAATTTGCCGAGTCAAGTTAGCTATTGGAGGACAGCCATTCTTCAAGCTGACTGACTCTACAAATACAAAGTGGTCCCTGTCAAAAATGTATGGAATATATTTTGAAGGAAAAAATAATGAGAGATGGGAGATTCATGGATGCTGACGGATGGGTAAAAAGAAGTAACCATGTGGGTGACAAACAAATATTTACGTAAGCACCCCCTGCCAGGGATTCCGGGGAAGCAACGTCAACACCCAACTTGCTTGCCTCTCTACATACCTCCAATTCTGCTCGTTGCACTCTTGTCCATGGTGACTTGTAACTGCTGGGAGACACAATACATATCTCACGGGAGTGTAGAAGAAATCGAAGTATCTTTGAACACTGCCGTAAGGCGCTTTTTGGACTCAAAACTCACTATTTCCCGCCGAGCCTTCCTTGCTCGCTTCGGGGCTGTGCGAATAGATCTATAGTCAGCTGTTGCGTCATTTAGTGCGCCCTCTGTCTTACATGGTCTGAATGAGAGCGGAGACCCCGTAAAGATGTTTTGCGGAGAGTCAAAGTCTATGACTCGGGATTTGCTTCCATAATGTCTGGGTTTCCGAGATCTTCTGTATTGTGTGCTACGTAACCACGAGCGGTAAGGCGGAGAAGTGATACCCGGTGTAGCCGGTGAGCGAATCTTAGGTAGCTCCCATGATCAGCTAGTTCTTCGATGTAAGAGGTAAGTGCTGACAGCGTTCCTTGGAAAAGAATACAGATCTGAGTAAGAATGGGTCCCAATGACAATATAAGGCGTAGCACCCACAAGATTACCGCTGCATTCCTACCTTTCTCCTCGAGGCTTTCAGCAAAATGACGGAAACCTTCAAGCTCGATCTCGATACTCCAGTCTACAAGGGTACCATCTCCTTCAACACTGGTCTCTTCATCAACGGGAAATTTGTTGAGCCGGTAGATAAGGGATTCATTGAGTAAGATTCATCTACTCCTTGCTTCGCGTCGCTCATTACCATCGCCAATAGTGTTGTAAATCCATGTATGCATTGACTTACTCCATTACAACTGGTATCTCTTACGCACATAAAATCCAGCAACTGGCAAAGTCATCACAAAGGTCTCCGCCGGGAATGAAAAGGATATCGATATCGCTGTCGATGCTGCTCGAAAGGTATGAGGACATTGACATTGAAGCTGGTTCATGGTCTTAAAGGAGGCATTTCTAGGCATACAAGACATCCTGGGGACTCAAAGTACCCGGATCCGTACGAGGGAGGATGCTCACAAAGCTCGCTGACCTCATAGAGCAGAATATCGATGAGTTCAGCGCAATTGAGTCATTGAATGTCGGCACGTCTTGCTCCGTTCCGCAGCTTTGAAATCTACATATGGTTAACGTATACACTTCACAGGCAAGCCTTTTGCGGTCTCAAAAGCGGGTGATGTCAAAGCTTCCGCGGCGACTCTGAGATATTATGGAGGTTGGGCGGACAAGATCCATGGGAAGACTATTGAGGTGTGTACATATACTACTTAGTGTGGGATACTCAATCTAATTATTCTCTTACTGTAATAGACGAACGAGAACAAGATGGCTTATACTAGGCATGAGCCTTACGGAGTTGTGGTAAGTTAAACACTGCTTCACTTCCAATGCGTGGCTTACTCAAAACTTGCTTTGTGCTAAACTTTAAAGGGCCAAATCATCCCATGGAACTATCCTCTTGTAAGCACCGGATGGGGCTTCAGTCGCATCTGAAGGACCAATAACTTACTATGCCTTTCGCAGGTTATGATATCGTGGAAAATCGGACCTGCTCTGGCTACCGGAAATACTGTAGTATTGAAGGTACGTACAATAACGATTAATAGTGAACTACGCCCACATTATCTATAGCCTTCGGAGTTAACCCCTCTTACAGCTTTGAAACTTGCCGGGCTCGTCAACGAAGCAGGCTTTCCCCCAGGCGTCTTGAACATCGTTAACGGCTATGGTATGTTTTTATGACATTACTAGTAAGAGGCTTGACTGATATACGGATGAACTAAAACTACTAGGATCCACTGCGGGCTCTGCAATTGCGTATCATCCCGAAATTAGGAAAGTCGCGTTTACGGGAAGCACTCTTACTGGACGAAGGATACAAGAAGCTTCTGCCAAGTCGAATCTGAAAGCTGTTACTCTCGAGCTGGGCGGAAAGAGTCCAAACATCATTTTTGATGATGCCGATTTGGATCAGGCGGTTAAATGGGCTTCGATTGGTATATTGTAAGAGCCTCCCTGTTTCACTTTTTGTGTATACTAAATTCTCTGCTCCAACAGCTCGAATATGGGTGTGTCATATGAGCATATTTCCTATTTTTCGTCATTGTGCACTGACAAAACGGGCTGTAGGCCAAGTATGTACCGCCGGGTCACGGATCTTCGTTCAGGAAGGTATCTACGATGCCTTCATCAAAGCTTTTAGTGATGCTGCCAAAGGCTTACACGGAGCAACTGGTGATCCATTCTCGGGGTCAGCGAGGCATGGGCCACAAGTTTCACAGACGCAGTTTGAGGTAGGATATTCAGAGAATTTTTAAACTCATATCCATCTTGACATTGTACTTAGCGTGTTATGGGATATATCAACAGTGCCAAGGCGGATGGTGCAACTGTGCAAATAGGCGGAGATCGTCACGGAACTGAAGGATACTTTGTTCAGCCTACGATTTTCACCGACTGCAAACCCGACATGAAGATAGTGCAGGAAGAAGTTTTCGGTCCTGTCGCTACTGTAATCAAGTTCAAGACTGAGGAAGGTAGATACATATATCTCCCCACAACGTTGAATCTTAGCCATATTAACCACTCTATCATAATCCGCAGAGGTGATTGAAATGGCTAATGATACAGCCTACGGCTTGGCATGTGCTGTGTTCACAGAGAACTCGAGTAAGGCCATTCGGGTTGCACACGCGCTGGAAGCAGGAATGGCATGGGTGAGTCTGATATTATTTTGCGTTCTTTCTCTCTTTGAGTAACATTTCATTCTCCAGATCAATTGCTACAACACATCTGAGTACCAAGTTCCATTTGGTGGATATAAGCAGTCCGGCATTGGTCGTGAATTGGGTGCTTATGCCCTTGATACGTATGCTCTCCAGATCAATCTATTTAAACATTGACATACTAACATTTCATTCAAAGTTATACCGAGGTGAAAGCAGTTCATATTAATATCGGCCTCAAGTTGTGAGACGAAGCGATTGATAAATACGACATGCGCTTAATTAAATGATTGTTTGGGCATAATATGTATACTTAGATGAATATTTATATATCTCGAAGCATACACTTGAAACGATCACCAAAAGCAACTGCATGCAAATATATGCTTTGACGTCCGGCCGGCCCGTGTAATCTTATCTTATCTCATTCTCTCCACGGTCAGCTGATCTCTGCATAGGTCACTTGAGCTTCGTCGACGTCGACCATCTTTCTCCTTGCTACCTCCTTGTAGCTTCTTGCCCAGCTGCAGGTAT
Organism: Neonothopanus nambi; assembly: GCA_003987895.1. NCBI lineage: Eukaryota > Fungi > Basidiomycota > Agaricomycetes > Agaricales > Omphalotaceae > Neonothopanus > Neonothopanus nambi. Next base: position 40,340 of record RCHF01000300.1, read on the forward strand.
GAGATACGACGTCCTTCGAGATACTCTACTTCTTGTGTCTGCATATGGAGTCGCAGGTGTTGCATCTTTCGCGTGGCCTCAGGACCTTCTCACTTTGGTCAACCCACTCATCGGTAGCACTGGTCCTGAGCCCAACCTTTCTGGTGGCATGATTCCATCTGTTGCACCACCCTTCGGCTCTCTACGCTGGGTTGCACAGAATCAAGAAAATTACGTCTCAAGTACCCCTTTCAACTACACGGATTCGTATGAGGAGAATGGTACCGTTCATGGTTTCATGGGTACGCGTCAGCCTGCAATTTGGATGGGGGAGAGCGCTTGGGTGGCCCTCGTACCAGGTATCTCGACCATTAATTCGGGAGGGAACGTGTCGGATGGGAAGATTAAAACTGCATTCTCCGAAAGAGGGATGTCCAAGGTTCCCGACAGCGAAACCTTTGGAGTTGGAATGTATAGCATTGAACTCGAAATTCCGGATACAGACGGAGCATTGGTGAAGGTCGAAATGACCGCAACTTCTCGTGTTGGGCACTTTCGCTTCACATTCAAGCCAGGATCTCGCCCTACTTCGGACTATTCTCCATACATCTTTCTACCCACCACTCGAGCGACCACGATCTTTCATACACCTGATATCTTTGACACCGCGTATCCAAATGGTACTGTTCAGATAACTCCCAGTGATGCTGAAATATGTGGAAGCAATACCGAAATGCAAGATTGGATTCTTGCTCCCAATAGCATTAAGGCTGCTGCTACTCATTTCACTGGATGGTATTGCGCCAGATTTGATATACCCTTCAGTGGTACAGGATTTGGTATCACACAAGGAAATTCTCAACAGGAATGGGCTCAAGAGGGTGATGGAGAGGTGCTTGGAGCTTACGCGAGGTTTGGTTTCGGCAACGGTAGTACCTCTTCCGGGACTGAGCTCGTACTTAATGTACGGGTAGCAGGGTCTTTAATCTCTGCAGCGCAAGCGAGGTATAACCTGCAACTTGAGATTGGGGATGGCGAAGATGTTTCGATTGACTCTACAAGGGCAAATACAGAGAGTGCCTGGGCTGAGAAGATCGGTCGCTTCGAGATACAGACAGATGGATCGCAGGAGGCGGAAGATCAGAAGGCGGTCTTCCTAACAGGAGTTTTTCATGCGATGCAGGTAAATTCATTACCTTTTCCTGTGAGTTTTGTGAATTGTACTCAATGCTAACATTTGTCTCGTGAACAGTACCCGTATGAAGTACACGAGGCAGTACCGAGCGACAATAATGTGACGACATATTACTATTACTCTGCTTACGACAACATAGTTCACGAGGGACAGTCATACAGCGGTTATTCTATCTGGGTATGTAACAGCTGCGTCATTCAGCCATCAATCCTTTTCACGAAGCGGATCATTTGACCTTTCTATTACTCATTGCCAGGACACTTACCGTGCGGAATGGGCCATGCTAATTTTACTCGCTCCTGAACGTATCCCTGAGATGGTGCGAAGTATGTTGCACGACTATGAGGAAGGAGGGTGGTTATCTATGTGGAAGAATATGATCGGTGAGTTCGAAAACAACGCTTGCGATGATTGAACCAACGGCCGCTTGAACAGAAACGAACATCATGGTCGGCACACACGCGGACTCCCTTCTTGCTGAGGCTGTTCTCAAAGGATTTGGAGGATCGTCAGTAACAGGCTTAACAGACACGACGGCGACTTTCACCAATGAGGAGCTGGCTACTATCTGGTCTGCTGCCTGGAAAGACGCATCTGTACCACCAGTGGATGACGATACTGTTGTGTATTCTGACCGCGAGGAGGTAACACTTATAGTTCTTCTTATTTGTATTAGTGATTCTGATAGCTCTAAAGGGTGTGGATTATGAAGTCCGTGCCGGCCTGTCGACATTCTACGAGCAGCAAATTGATGGGAAAGGATGGGTAGCCAATGACATCCATTCAGAAAGTGTCAGTCGGACATTGGATTATGCTTGTACGTATGTCCCTCAGGGTGCGCTTTTCCAGTCGCTTAACACACTGCAGACGATGATCATGCAGTTGCTGTATTGTCTGAACTGCTTCCATCCGAGATAATAGCCAAACATACAGCAAATATTTCTGCCATATCGCAGTTTTCGAACTTATCGGGCCCGTTTAACGTAACTGAGTTTCTAACTGATCGTGCATTAACGGCCCCGTGGACTGTCTGGAATTCTGCCGCATCTGCGCCTGCTTTGGTGACAGGTGGTGAGGACATAACAGGATTTGTAGAAGCACGACAGCAATCTGGAGCTTGGGCAGGTGATTGTCATTTCATCGTTCATAGAAGGCCCTTGTAGACCCATGTGGTTTAGGTCCTACCGATGGATTCACAGAGGGCGATCGCTGGGTCTACTCATTCGCAGTCGTGCATGATGTTGCTCAGCTTATTGAACACCGTGGTGGAAATGAGAGCTTTGTCAAAAGCTTGAACGAGTTCTTTGATGGAGGATGGGTTGATTTCACAAATGAAGTACGCTGAAACTGTGGCCAGATGAATGTTTTCTAACCGCTTTTGTAGCCCGCACACCATACACCTTACCTTTATGCTTTGGCTGGAGCTGCGGCATATACCCAAGAGCGCGTTCGAGAAGTGGCACAGAAGAACTACAACAACACACCCAACGGTCTGAGTGGTGTAAGCTTATTTAGCAGACGTGATCATTGTTCAGATTCTGAAGATCGTGCGTAGAACGAGGATTGTGGTCAGATGAGTGCTTGGTATATATTTAGCGCTATGGGTTTCTACCCTGTAAATCCTGTGTCGGGGGTATATGTCATTGGATCGTAGGTGGACTTTTGATACGGTTACGTCAAATCTAACCTGCCGTATCTTTTAGCCCATTCTTTTCATCTCTAACACTTCATATTCCGGTTCCTCCTTTCATCCCTAGCTCCCATCCCTCCCTCACCCAGGATCCGAACTCTCCAAACTACAATCCATACTACAATTCCACAACTTTGAGCTACGTATTTCGTGTGTTAGCTGCAGGAGCAGAGTCAAAGCCTTACGTCAAAAGCGTGCGTATCAATGGCAGAGTAATACAGGATTGGGAGGAACCCCTTTTGACGCACGACGAGATCCGATTCGGAGGGTTGTTGGAGTTTGAGATGAGCGAGAATGTGGAGAGTTGGGGAGGTGGAAGAGGTGCATGGGTGCAATCATCCTCTAGCAAAGGAAATGCGACAGAAGCAGTGGAGAAAGATGGATCTGTTGATTTTACTAATTCGGAAAAGGCATTTGTCGATATGGATGCGGACCCCCAGAGTGCGTCTTTTGAAACAAAAGTCCATATCGCTCGTGACGAACATGTCGAATTATAGTCTTCGTTTGAGAAATATCACTGTGCTACTTTCAGGACTCGGAAGTCACTAAGGGTATGAAGTTGATAAGTAGTTCTGCGATATACAGTTCGGCGAGTTGAATTGGCTTCAGTTTGATCTGTACCCTAGGCGTATGCTTATACTGAACAATGACGGTGTCGATATTCAGACCAACGGTAACTATCTGACCCTTACCGATGATACTGACTATCCCAAGATAGCCTCGGTAATAATAACTTAGCTAAATTCCATCGGTTCCGATACAAAAGAAGTAGCGTGAAAGGAATAAATACTTGCACAGCAAGAACGATCTCTCGAGTAAGCAAAACCCTCGTATCATACTTCGCCGATCGTGGCTTCCTCCGGTGTAGCAACAGACCACTGAAAATGATTTACCTTCTGTGGATTTTGAATGGATACTATAGGTAACTTACCTTCAAGTTCGCTTCGTTAGCTGTAGCTGTTGACCTAGTGAAGTTGGAGCTAAGATTGTAGGAATTTGGCACGGTATTGGATGAGACAACTGTTTTCAGTCCCGCCGCGACAAATGATCGAGCATTGAGATTAGCCAGAAGTGTGTTGCAATATAGAGGACTGATAGCAAAGTCAAATATTGCGTAGAGCACGTTACTCGGGAAAGAAACGAACTAAAATGTATTGTCAGTGGTGGAGGAGTATGGAAGACGGGGAAGTGGTTTGTAACGCACTAGCACAATTGATAATATGGCGAACACAGCAGTCCACAAGCCGCTGTTGATGGAAAGCACTGCAAGTAGACGTAAACTTCGCATAGATCTGTTTCAAATTTATTTAGTATACTATCCCAGGAAATGGGTAGCGAATTACCCATCGAATCCTGCTGCAGAGCGCCGTCGAACAAGCATGTAAGTCATTCCAAGTGCAAGTACGAGGTCGACCACTGCCGCAGTGGTGAGGTAGGTGATACTCAAAGACTAGCAGAATGAGACCCGAGAGTAAGTGCCTACTATTAAATCAGTTGGCAAAGGTAAAGCTAAGTACCTTGAAGAACGGATCAGTCAATGTCACAGCACTCGGTGCGTGTATGCTGAAACGTTATCAATAGAGCGGTCTTGAAGTTTAGCTGGAAATTACATACCCCTTTGCGACCCAGACTTCAATACATCAAATGTCAACATGATACATATGTGAAAAAGGTCTGGACTTACTGAAGGCGACGACTAGAGTCGGGCAATTGTGAGAAAGAATGTCAGTCCAGGTATAGGATCTACGCACTCATCTGTAACAGGGCAGTCGGTATCTAGTAAGATAGTGTGAGCTTCAAATCATGTTCTACTTTGAGACCTATTGATTACGGACCCATAATATAACAGGAATCCAGCTTCCATCACTGACTGTTCATATAGTAAGATCAATGCTAAGTGCTTGCATTGAAGAAAAAAAAAGCAATAGCACTTACACCTCCAGAGCCTCCAGACAAAGAATCCCTGGGTAGGGATCGACACGAGAATCTAAAGGGGACGGTGAGAACTTTTTTCAAGAGGTGTGGGACTACAATGCACATTAAAGAAGAACTCCCACTATAGGATGATTTTTGGTCAAGTATGCGTGTCAGTGTGATCAAAACAGAGCTGCGGAGACGAATACTGACTATCGTTTCCCTATAGCCGCACGGTTAAGAGATTATCTGAGAAGTTTCAGTACGAAGACATACGGAATGATAGAGACGAATCCCGAGTAATCGCCGAATTTGGTGATCAGATAGGCGTATACTAGGCACCCAGTAAGTTAGTCGTGAGTGGGTTGACTTAATTAATACACTTGTCCTTCACCTCCTTTCACGATGAGGACTTGATGTGTTGTATCAAGTAGCCTAAAAAGCGGTGTACTAAGATTAAGCACAAACGATTTTCGTTGTCCTTACCACACTCCCAAAACCTGACGTGAAAAATGTCAGCCTTAGTCGAGATTTCATGATAGATCTCTTCTCTTACCAGCGCTTTCAGATACTTATGATCTTTAGGGTAGCTAATAAGTGCCACTGTCAATTCCATGATTCAAATTCTACTTGGCTGTAAATCACTCACTTAAGAAAATATACAAATCTTCAGGGACAGCATCGATGCCAAGATCAGCATTCGGCATGAGCTGAAATTAGTTGCAGATGGCAATGCTTACATTTGTACGCAAGTAATACCCCATAAACCGACACATAAGAGCGCTGACATATAGAAAGCACCATAGGTTGGGCCAAGAGGAAAGGGAGGGTTCGCTTCAGGTGTGGCCATGAGGACGAGAGGGGACAAGAGCGACGCCGGGCATGTCACTGTCGATTAGCTCTTAACTGGATTTTGGCCGACTGACAAACGCCTGATGGGCCACCTCACAGCCCCATAAGATTGAATTCGGTCAGTTGATACAGTAATGGCATCAATCAATACCTTCCACACTCATTTCCCACTGTTGACTTGTTAAAGAGATCGGACCTATAATACAAAGTTGCGATGTTGGATCCAGACACGACACAAGGGGCAGTAAGCAATCGGAGGGAGCCTGCACGCCAGGGCCCCTGACTACATACCACTTGAAATGTCCTATCCGGCCGATACCGGCTTATATTGACCAAAATCCTGGCCACGTTGCCTACATGTTCAAATTTCGAGTGTCAGCCTGGAGCGTACTGGAAACTACTGGAAATCTCGTGTCATTGTTGAGTCCAGCTGCTCCAAGTCCCTTGTGGGACTCTATATAATATGTCGAGCGGAGCCGCATGTCTTGTTTCAGCGAAGATCACCTGTAGTCTTCGATAGACAGATAATCATAAGAGCGTACCTTGAGCTTGAGAATATTGAGATTTGAGTATGCCTGAATCAGCCCGATGTCGTGAGGACATATGGTAGCTGCGGCAGGCCTTTATCCTTCGGAATGCTCCTCAGGTGTCCGCGTTTCAGCCTGATCCCTGCGCGATCCTAGACGACCCTCCGACATACTAGATCCCAAGGGCATGATAACTGGGGACATGGTCGTTGGCCTTCATTCGTCAAGCGCCACAAAAGAATGGTGTCCGACGGCAACCCTGCGCGAGCTGTCGCATCAAAGTAAGCCCGTATCAGCCTTAAATGACATTTGCATCCACTTACGATACTTATGTGTATGTATGTACACCAAGGAGATTGACGCACATATGCTTACCGAGTCGGAGGTGTCGGTTCTGAGTTGAGCGCTGACTCGGAGCGCCGAGTCGCCTCTGCGTGAACCAACGGCGAACCGCGCCTGTGAGAAGTTTCGCTTGCTTGTTGTTTCAACTTCAATTTGAGGCAAGAGTACTTAAGGTTCTCTCCTCTTCCTCTGAGGAAGAAACCCTGGGTGAACCAGCGCTAAGAAGGCTGCTTCATTGAATTGAAACTCCGACACCTTCTCCACTTCAATCAGTCACTATCTTGATTTTCTTCTTAAAAAGCTTCAATGTCTAGCTTTCTTGTCCACAATCCTCATAACTACCATCATGTCAGTCATTAAAGTCGGCTTTGTTGGTCTATCGAAGAGCGGTTGGGCCGCTACTATCTTGGGGCCGACGCTCGTGAAGAACGACAAATACAAGTTGGTAGCTGTATCGACCACTTCAAAGGAATCTGCGGAAGCCTCGGCGACGCAGCAGACTCAGACTACTGGTCACGAAGTTAAACCTTACTATGGTAGCACCTCGCAGATCGCCAGCGATCCCAATGTCGATTTCGTCGCTGTAGCCGTGAAGTCACCTTCGCACAGCGATGCGCTGACGCCCGTCATTGAAGCGGGGAAGGATTTCTTCATTGAGTGGCCTGCTGGAAAGAATACGAAGGAGACTGTTAAGTTTGCGGAGGCCGCGCATGCCAAAGGTCTCAGAACGATGGTTGGGTTACAAGGAAGGCACACCGCAGTCATCAAGAAAGTGAGTTTTATCGCCTTCATTGACGGAGTTGACACTGAGTACTTGTCGCATAGGTCAAAGAGATCATAAACTCTGGAAAGATCGGCAAAGTTCTCTCTACCAGTATTGTATGCACCGTGTTTCTCCGTGGTCGAGAGTCTCTCACACCGAATGTAGATCGCACTTTCGCCTCGGGAATTACGCTACTGGGGACCAGAGGTTGCAGAAAAGAATTTGTTCACAGCTTCCGCCGACGAAGGTTCACATATCGACTGCAATCGGAGCTATGTACACTGACTTATGTGCTGATTCAGGTTCCACAATGACCGACGTCGCTATCGGACACCATCTCGACACCTTCACGTCCGTTCTGGGTGATTTTGCCTCCGTAAGCGCAACGACCGCGACGCTCTACCCTACTGCGAATGTGATCGGCGCAGACGGTCCCACTGGCAAGACTTTGACTAACACAACCCCGGATCACGTCGCCTTCACTGGCATCCTCAAATCCGGAGCAGTCGCGAGCGTGACTTGGCGTAGTGGGTACGCAAGCAAAGGCCGGCAGCAGCTGGTGTGGGAGATCGATGGAGAAGATGGCGCTATCCGAATGACGGATGATCAAATCCCGTCTGCGTTCGTACACATCCGTGATCCCAAGCTCTACTTGAACGGAGAGCTCGTGGAAGTTGAGGGTGGAGGCTTAGCGACCAACATCGCCGCTGGCTGGGAAGAGTTCGCGAAGGGCGCTGAAGGAACACACGCTACGATCGATGATGCCGTCAGAATTCATCGCTTGATAGACGCGATTCAGTTGAGTGGTAAGGAAGGAAGGAGGGTAACTCTCTAATTGTAGTTAGTTGAAGTCACTGTATGCTATGTAGTATAGACCCAATTGTCTGACCAATTGAATGTGAAGTTTCTATGACTGCATACGCGACATGACTTATATGAAGACGGCATCTGATGCTCCAAGGGCGCTCGTTGTTATTACATATGCTTCCTTACAGCACTTCAGAGGTGACCCAGCTGGCTCCTGTCGCGAGCATACCCGTGTACGCCGGCACTCAAACCTGTTACCGCCCACTACGACCATAAAGGTCCTTAACTGTGATTCTCCTCGGGCCCGTTTTATCAGCTCACACTGGTCGCCGGTGGTAGTACTGGAAGATTTGTAGATTCGTGACAGTAGGCGGCATTTCGAAGCTCGCTGTTTCGAAGTCGCCGTCTTTGCAGGTGACACCATACCTATGACAATTCAACGAATTTCAGATCATCGAGAGTGAGTTTCTCATGTCATTTCGGAAGAGTCTGCTATTCCCCTGCTCAGGACTGCCCAGGACCAAGCGCTGATTCACTGGGTTCGGGAAGTATCCGAGATGTAGAAGCTAAAATAGTATACAACATCCTAACTATTTAACAACTTTCATCGTTCCCGGAACTACATGAATGAATCATCAGGCTGTCAAAAGTCCCTTACCGGAGGAGGAGTCGAGTCAGCTTGGCTCCCGGCAATTGAAATTGAAGATCTTTGGGGGGCATCTAGCCTGAGTAAATCTGATTCATGATCAATGAATTGAATGAATTCGTTGGCTTACTTGAATGATAGAAATCTCAAGTAGATCCTTAGGTATCTTTGATGGCAGTAAGGCCCATTCCCGCTGAGCCGGCTCCGCTTTCTTCCACCTTACATCCGACCTCAGTCGTTTTGATCTTGTATTCCGTGACCTTGTTCCATTGTTTTGGAGTTCAAGTTGTTTCCTTGTCATTTTCGAATTCAAATACTTATCCGAGCCGAAAGCCACAAACTACAAGCTCCAATCCATATACCTCTATATACTCAACGGCTTTGTACGGAAATTGTGGGGTATTTTCAAGTAAGTATTCAATAGAGGTCCGGCTTTGGTCAACTACATGCGTTCAGCTAGTGCGTATCACTGCGGTGTTAATTGCCTGGCGTGGGGACTAGTACTCTTCCTTTTGGGTTCATCTACTTTTTGAAATATGTCTTGAAAACTTGGAGTCCAGATGCTTGCATACCTGTTCCATCTGAACCCAATCATCCGAATCACCGCTGTGTATGCTGTGGTGCTGTGGATCCGTATGGTAGGGCGTTGTACATGTGAAAGCAATAGGCATACAGATTGAATTTGTATAGGCTCCAGCCACTGATAGCTAAGGCTGATCACCAACTGGCTACAAAGTTAGATTCTGATGGTTCTATGGGTCAGACACGAACTTGAATTGGTGGCGTATGATGTGCAATTGTTGATCAAAAAGCTTGCCACTTGAATACTTTCCTGGTCTCTGAGTATCAGGTACCCATCAAGCCTCGCAGTTGCTGATTTAGCAGTCGTTTTCATGCAGATTTTCCAAGGCATTCCGGAGATTAGCTATTCATCCTGTCAATATCAATTAGACTTGGACTGCTATATACACTCCGGTAGCTGATGTAGGCATTTTGTTCCCGATCAGTATTGAGATACCTAATGGTGTGCTTCAACTGCTATAATATGTTTGTTCATCTTCTCTTTCTAAAGCATGAATATGTACGGTAAGATCGGGATCATTTTAGATCATGAAAGTGTAAATTGCGCAATATGCTACTTACTAGCAATAGAATGCAGTGGTGATAGATCGTATCATACTCAAACGAGCTTCTGGTTCAATCAGATCGTTTTGAAGTTATATTCTTCGCCTCGCATCACTACAGATGTTCTTTGATTATTGTTGACAGAGCAAAACAAAGACGATGTACATGGTAATACAATTGATAGCTATCTTTCCTGATCATAAAACGCCCATATACGTACAACATTCACAAACCTTACGCATGGCCACGGACAGGTCGAGATTCATATCTACGTGAAAGGAGTGATGAGCTGAGATACAGTTAATGAAACCATACTCACGGCTCTTCAAGATATTTGATGTCTTCAGGTGTTAAAGTTACTATACCTTCAGTGATTGCTTCGAGCACACGTTTCTCGCTAGAAACGCCGACGATAGGTGATGCGACTTTCGTCCTTACCCACGCTAGCGCAATCTGCGCCATTGCAACATTGTACTTTGAGGCAAGCTCCTGTGGGGTACATATTGCATGAGCGGTGGTCATGGGAAGATAAAAAAAAAACCAAGACTAGCCTGTACGCGAGAAACAATGGTTTGATCGCTTTGAGTGAGTTTCTTCTCCCAGGGAGTGCCTTTGTACGTGTTAGAACGCGCAGTCTCCTCTCCAACAGGGCGAGCCAAGGACCCAGCAGCTGACGCAACAGTTGAGTATATGCGAGTGAATTACTATGCGAAACAAACCAAGAGGCGCCCAAGGAATTATCCCAATGCCGTGGAAGTGGCAATAGCCGAACATTTCGCGCTCCTGCTGGTTTTGAAGGGCATAGTACTTTTTGCGTAACCTCCATGCGTATCCCTTTGCGTACCTTAGCGTACCTTTGCGTATCTTTGCGTACCCTTGCATACCTTCACGTATCTTCAACGTATGTTTGCGTGCAAGCAGTTAGATCATGTACTTCAAATGATAGAGTCTCTGAGTGACTGAGTGACGATGAGAGAGAGTTGCGAGTTGCCGACACACGACCCCGTGACACGCGTCTGGCATCATTGTACGTGTTTGTAGTTCATCAAGTATCTGTTGACGAGTTCGCAGACACAATCTCTTTCGCTCTCCGTCAACTCTCGTCGCCGGTCCTCATCATTCTATGTTAGTCAAGCTTGAGGGCCCCATGTTTTGACTGCTGGAGATGCTGGTAGGCTGTTAGTGCGTCAACGTATCAACATGATTGGACCAAACCCTGGACCGCATGCTGAAACTGCACCGAGGGATTTGCTCTCAACGGATGTATGAACCTGACCTCAGGATCGTTATCTGTGCGTGAGGAATGCTGAAGGTGATATGAACCACACCCCTGGAGCGTTCATCTTCAATCAACGGGAACTTGGGAGCACGGTTGACAACGAAGTCGCGTCGCGTGAACCTGACCTCTGGAGCACGCGTCGCAGCTATATTGTTGACGCATTGGTGGACGTAGTTAATGAAAACTACGTGAATCGTTCTAATGGACCTGACCTCAGGAACATGGACGCTTATTTTTCAAGTTTAGGAGCTGTTCTTACAAACCTGACCCCCAGGATCGTGTACGGTGACTGAACTCTTTGATTGTTTCACAAACCTGACCTCAGGATTGTGAGCAGTTAGAGTTGAGTACATCTAGCGGGCCTGACTGAACGCCCGCGGCCAATTTGACTGAGCCCGATCGTGATCGGTGCAAACGCAGCTGATCTTGTTCTGACCACTTTTCACAACGCACTCATCTGGTCCTTGTCTGCTTTTACCATCCGTCTTCGAGTCTGTATCCTACAGCCTCAACTGTGCCAAATTTTTCCTGCTATCAAGCTAGTTAGCCAGAAGTCAAAACAAAATGTTTGGGTTCCGGGATACATTGGTGCGTACTTAGTAACTTTTAGGCTCCCCGAAGGTATATTCTGAATCGATTCTCTTGGTGGATGTTATACATGATGGCAGACTAACATTCGTCGCCGAATTGCATCAGTCATTAATCCTGACCCTATTGTGCGTTCTTGTTTTGTAAAAAGCTTCTATGTCTGTCTCAAGAAAATTTCTTAAAGCAGCCTCCAGACCCTCCCGACACTAAACTCAAGGAGAAATTTCTGGGAAAAGCACCATCTTCGATCACCTCTGGTTCTCAGATGGTTGGTGCAGCTCAAAATACAGCCGTCAACGCCCTTAATCCATACTACCCCTATTCTCACCCATATCCTAATACACTAGTCCCCGTACCTGCACCTCTCGCTCACCTTCCGAATGTACCACCTGCGGCTCAATATAATTCGTTCCCATACTTTTCTCTTCCAACGTCTTATCCTGTATCATTACCGCCTGACAAAAACCCATCTGCTGAGCCAAACTCGGACATTCTACTACTACCGACCACCAATTCCTCTCGCCCACAAGTACATTCCAGCTCTCATATTGCAGTATCACCCCAGGCTGCTCGTAATGATCATGTAGTGGAGAATACTATATCTCAGGAACACGAACACACTTCCAACCTATTACGTTCAACAGTGGCTTTGCCGCCTCTAAGTCATACCACCAATCGCCAGCCACAATTCCCACTCACTGGCCGCTTCGTGAACGACGATACCATATATATCTACTTCGAGGATCTCGAGGGTGGCAGGTGGAATGGTTGGCCCCAGGGAAATTTTGCAATGGACATCACGCATGCGCAGTTTCAAAGCACAAGAGGCCTTGCAGTACACTGGGTGACAAGGAGTTCTACTGGAAAGCAGCATCCGGATGCGTCCAAAGACTCTAATGATATCCGCTTCGGCATCCGTAGCTCTCGCACCTGTCTTGGTATCATTCAGTGTGAAAATCCAGAGTGCGCCGTCATCACACGTCCACGTACACAGAACCAGAGCCAGATTCAGGAACAGCTCAAGGCTTCCTGTCGCTGTAATGCAAAGCTAATGCATCTTCCCTGTCCAAATCAATCCGGATTCATCACATGGGCTGGCGGCATTCGCTATATGAATGGTATTGCAGATCATAATCACCCCATGCATCCGAAGCTTCATCTTGATCCCGCTGAAAAGAAGAAGCTCGAGGACATGGTGAAAGCTAATCCAAAAGCCACTCCTGCCGCTTTAATTTCTGGCAATACTGTTGACGGCACATCTTCTGCAGAGATTTCCGATGTCTTGCTTCATTCAGGACGTGTTGGTCGCCTTAAAACCAATATTCTCGGCACTTCTCTTTCAAAAGGGGGCCACGAGTTCATCGAGGCATTCATGGACTTTCAGGAGAAGAACCCTGGCTTCATCGTTTCATCAGTTATGCTTGGAGGCGTTGCAGTAATCTCCGCACAAACGCGTTTCATGGCTTTACAGCTTCATCATGAGATTGGGCAGGTGGAAGGACCCTTCAATGGTATTGTATCGGATGCGGCACATGGCTGGTGGCGAACTCGCAACTCGCTACTCATTGTCAGCTCTGTCTTCTGCAACATTCTACAGGCCTGGGTTCCAAGTCTAATCAGTTACTCTAATGGAGCAACGTCTACTCATTACGAATATCACTTCTTGGCTCTTATGGAGGCTGTAGCACAAGTAACTCTGGAGAAAGAAGCAGAGTTAGTGGACGAACTTTTTGCCGGAGTATGTCTTCATTATACTAGGAATTTTTTCAAAAATTGATTGCGTGCTCATACTTTACAGGTCGTTGATTTCAGTGAGGCAGAACGTTTAGGTTTCATTCAGGCATTTATTCGGTTCTGGCGCAAAAGGAATACGTTACGCAGTGAGCAAGAACTTCGTCAAAAAGCCGAAGCTCTTCTTCGTGGTTGTCGGCAGCACTTCCGTAGCAGTGTTACTCGAGTCAAGCGTATTACGGCTATTGTTCCTGTTGAAAAACGGGAACATTTTAAACAGCTTGCTGAAAGCATGCTTGATGCGGAGGACCCAAATTCATTTCAGGCCATCGCTCTCAGAATACGCTCAGAATATCCTCGACTTCGACCATGGCTAGATTGGTGGCTTCGAAAAGAGCATGCATCGATGTTATTCCAGTCTCAGCGGGTTATGGATGCAATTGTTTGGGATTCTTTGCCTGACAGCACCAATGCAGAAGAAGCCATGCACTTTAGCCTTTACTGTCAGCAAGGAAAACACCATGACTTTCTGCCTGGATTTGTGGCCTTAAAGAAAGTCGCCGTTACATTTGAACGAAAGTATGATGCAGAACGCAGTGAGTACTAGCTATTATTCTCTTGTCCTTTACTTTTGATCTAATACCAATAATGAATAGTTGGACAATCTACTTACTGGGGAAAGTCTGGCCTTGAAACACGCAATACCATTAAAGCTGAGATTGGTCGGACCAAACGTTCTCGTACAACACAAAAGATCAAGGCCAAACATCAAAGATATATCAACGATGGGCGTCCTAAAGATGATCACCGCCTACTACGACCTGTTCGAAAGCCTCGTAAAGAGCAAAAGTCAACTGCAGCAGACTCATCCGATATACATGGTCCTCTTCGCCGTAGCCACAGGATTCAACAGAAGATTGAAGACCACGAGGACCTCTGCTCGGATCATTCAAATGCCTCTTTTGAAGAGTGGAACGGTGTTGCCTCTTCCTCTGAACATCCTGCTATTAAATCTACTATTTCATCACTCCCACTCCCACCTCCCCCCTTCATCCCTCCTGCTGATGTTTTGCCTATCAGTGAACAACCATCTGCTTCAGAAAGCAAGGACAATACAGGTCAATCTGAGAAGAAGAAATTCTTGGGGTCTAGCAGCGCTAACTTCATGAAGCAATGGCTAAACACTAATGCTTCAGCTGGATCCTCTGCTCCCATCAAATCATTAGCGGTTCAGAGTATCCAGCAGCCTGCCAGGCCAAGTATCCCTAAAGCTACATTTGTTCCCACTCTTCCTCCTGCTCCTCCATCTACTCCACAGATAGACCCACTGGCAACATACTCTACTCAGGGTCTTGTTGATGGCATATCACGAGACTTTAGACTTGAGATTGTCAATCAGCATGCTATGGTCACCATCTCGAGAAAGCTGAAGTCGGTTCAGGGTTATAAGTGGCACGGCAACTCATGTTGGATTGACACCTCACTGGAAGCCTTATTCTGGACACTCAACTATGACTGGGCTCGTATGACATCTCTCTTTGAGGATTCACCTAGTCATTTGTTTTATGCGATCTATCTTGTTCTTGAAGCACGCCGCCGACTCATTCTTGAAAACGGAGATCCCAATCTGCTTGCCAAGTCGTTACGTGCACATCGAGATGAAGCTCGCAAGTATATAAAGCAGAATGGTTTTGGATTCGATGAGGACTTGTACAGCTATGATGCTGTAACGGTAAGTTATCTGATATACATCTTACTATATGTACTCAATGTGATTTCATAGTCATGGATTTCTGTCTTGATCGACCTCTCCCAAACTCTAGAGAACACAGACAAGCAGCTCATCTCGGAGACTGAGTGTATCATTTCAACATTCTTTGCACTCGAGACCGTAACGTTGAAATGCTGCACTGGACATGCTGACGAGATTTCACCAAAGGCTACTATGGCGCATGTACAGCTTATTGCTCCACATCCGGGGCCTTATCCTCGAACTGCAGGAGGTCCTGGACCTGATGAATGGGAGAGATTCGACGGAAGCCTTCAGAATTGGATATCTAATCTCACCAATATTAGGGCATCAAGAAGCAAACCCTTGAAGCGATGTTGGCGTCTTTCAGATGATTTCCGATACTGTCAAGGTCATGCTGAAGTTTCAGAATTCTGCACTTCACTTCCTTCATGCTTCATCGTCTCACAGCACACAGATGATAATGCTTGGGACTATTCACGCAGACTATTTCCGATACCTGGCGAGGAGGCAAAGAAACAACAATGCACATACGAAATGGTTGCACGAATCTTCTACAATGGAGTGCACTATGTTGCTCGTTACGTTGCTCATACAGACACCAAGACACATCAGCTTGCGTCCTACTTTTATGATGGCAACATGCACAAAGGCTATGCACAGAAGGAGAAAGGATCATTGGATTCGCTTCTTTCTGGCACCTCTCCCCCTCTTCCACATTCACATCAAAATGGAGGATACAAGACTTGTGCAGTCTTTTATYGCCTTAAAGGTGGTCTCTCTGCCCAGAACTGGTTTAGAGATCGTCAGATCTCACTTCTAGCAGAGTATTCTCATATCAAAATTACACCGAGATCTGACTCCATCACCAAATCACTTTCAGCACCCACCATATTCACACACATTGACTTCAACGAGGTCCCTTTCTCTGAATGTGATTGGTTAAGCGACACACTCAGGGCAAAGTACTTGCATCAGGCTTCACCACCAATTGAATACGAGAACTCAACACTCAAACTAGCTAGAGTCAAAATTGCTCGTACTCCACCTTCAAAACCATTGAGCATCTCATCCAGTAATCACTCTCCTGCATCTGCCAACAACTCTCCTTCCCTTCCTTCATGTGCAAGCAGTGGTAATGACCTACCATCACCTTCTCAAATTCTCAACTCACTACCGCAAACCGGTGATACAAAGCATGAATCTCTCTCCAGCTTTAACATCTCTCGTCACTCTAGTGAGGTGACTGATTTCTCTTTGATTGTCCGGGAGTTGCTTGACAACAAGCATCAATCTTCTCTCCGTGCAGATTCAGCAACTCCCCTATCCAGTTCCCCTGCACTGTCATCACCAATTCATATCCTATGTCGATGTGGTGTTGAGATAGATGGGCATTGCCAGGAAAGCAAAGAGACGGTGATTCAATGCACTATATGCAAGGATGTATGGTCACATCTCGCATGCCAGACATATAGAACAGCTCCTACAGTAGCTAAGTTCCAGTGTCCAGATTGCGCTTTGCCTTTTGGTGCTAACGTGAAGGCAATCCGTAATGAAATCATTGGAAGTAGACGGTCAAAAAGGCTGTAAGTCCAAGTTCAATTTCGTCTTTCACAAATACTAATCAGTTCCTATATACTATAGCATAAAAGAGAGTAGAATTCCATTGAAGCTATTGTGAGTCACTATCTTCATCACTGAAGTTGAACTATAATCAGTATATTTTATATAGTCCAGGAAAAGGTGTCTTGGTCAAAGATGGGACATTCCATTATCCTGCTCGTTTGATCTATCATGATGCAAGAGCCAATACATGGCTCATACGTTTCCGGCGACACAATAACCCAGCACTTGGATGCACACAAGTCCCTGGATCTGAGTCTACTGTATCGGCAAATGATATTGTGGATGAACTTTGGCTGAATCAGGCAGCTCGCAGAAGAATACGTGTAAGTACTGTCATAAAGAGAGCAGCAAAAAAATTCTGACTTTGTACTATACTTAGTTTGGACACTGGAAACGAGCTTTTGAATGTGACTCCACAGATGAGGAGTTTTTGTTCAATCCAGACTCACTGCAGTACAACTCGGAGATTGATAAAGCTCTCCACAGGCATAAGGATATCCTCTTTCAGCTGATGGAGAGGCCAGAAGCTGTAGATCTGCTTGATATACCTGTTGCTCGATGGTTCTCARGTCCGAGCACACAACGGCATGCAAAGGCAATCGAGTTCTCTGGTGGACTGACGCAGGATGACTGTGCCAGGATAAACAACTGGTTTCAGTATAAAATCAAGAACGCTCAAGGGAACATTCACAAGTGGGGTGCAACACTACCAATTGCACATGCTCGGACTCTCCTTGTCGCTCATCGTCATCGCTCAGAGTTCCTAAAAGATCCTGACTGCCCACCCAATTCAGATTCAACATCTTCTGCTTGTCAAAGCTTCATTCTTGATAAAGCTTTTGAGCGTTTGATGCACTGGACAGGAAAGACCCTCACCGGCAAGGACGAGCTCTTTCTACCATATGATGTTGATTTGGAAGCTTTGCGTATCCTTGAAAGTCTAATTTTTGATATTTCAGAGGATGCTGGTGTCGCAGGCAACTGTCAATGGGGCCTTGATGCCGGTGCTCATCAGGGTAATTGGGATCCATATAGCGGAGATGGGCCAGAGAAGAGTATCAATAACTTGTGAGAAGGAAATGAAAATGAGCTGGAGGTTAGTAAATTTTAATTTCCATTTGATGCGTGAATTGAGATGTGGCTTCTAGAAAGGACCAAACTTCATAGATGATCAAGGTTCTCGCATTCCACCTAGAAAGCCTACAGGACCTTGCCCTCAACCAAGGCCAAAGGCCAAACCCAATACAGCGAGAGATAATCTGGTGGAAAAGATGAACGATAAGAAGCGAAGGAAGGATGATTCTACTAAAGACGCTCCTACATCAACTGCAATGAGACTCAAACGGCAGAAAAAGTAATAGTAGATCCCTGTCAGGATACAGAATCTTTACCTACTATTCATCTAGTTATCCAAATATAATATTCTCTCGCATCTCGTTGAGTGTGCACTGTATGTAAGCTACGAGTATACTTGCATACCCTCAGAATACATTTGCGTACCCTTAGTGTGCCCCAGAATAACCTTTCAGGACGTTTGCGTGCCCTTGCGTACCCTCACGTAGTCCTGCGTACTCTTTGTGTACCCTCTGCGTAACCTTGCGTACCCTCTGCGTAACCTTGCGTACCCTCTGCGTAACCTTGCGTAACTCCTGCGTACCCTTGCGTGACTTCTGCGTACCCTTGCATAACCTCTGCGTCACCTCTGCGTACCCTTGCTTCACCTATGCATACCTCTTTGCACCTCTGTATAATGTTTGGTGTACCTCTGCGTCATGCTAAGTAGGTAGGGAAGCTCGGAAGCAGTCATAACTGATAAATTTGAATAATCCTTGCCTCATGAATCTCGTAATCATCGTCTCTGTGGTGTGTCCATCGTATAGAGCTAACATTGTCATCATCCCAGTCTACATCTAAGACATTTGAAGCTGGGAAATAATATCATACCTGACCGTGAACTTTTAGCCAGTCATATGTGTACCCATACCCATAAAACTTCGTAAAGTCCACCGGTCCATGCCCTGGCAAGAGATCTTGATAAGTATCGAGTGCAGATGGGTTATTGAACGGAAGGTGAAACTGACGAGTGGGAAGTACTTGACCCACAAGGCCTGGGGTTATAGGTGCTCATTTAGGTGATTGCAGGGGGTATGCTAGTGAAGGAGAAGGAGATGGTATAGCGCAAGGAATGGGTATAGACAGTGTAAGGTTTCCTAGCCCAAGAGTATGTCATCTTTGCGGCATGTCTGACACAGAGGCAGAGCTGTGAGATTGAGACTTTTCTTCGTTACGTTGACACGTCTAGTAACCAAAAAGAAATACACTTGAGCGTGGAGAAAATGCGTGAACTTGAACAGACTGCCCGAGAAATCAGCAAGTCGCAGCCGTTGAGTGTAGTACAGAGTAACGAAGCTGTGTCATTACAGCACGTTGTGACAGGATACTCGAAAGACCGGATGCGCATGCAAACGCAGGCACCAGTATCCACATGTCCTGACACTGAAGCTAGTGAAAGATGTACGGAGAGGGCCAAGGACGTAGTATATACCTGCTGCAAGGCAAGGGTATACTAGCACAGGAGACTGGATCAAATGAACGTACTTACTATCAATTGCTAAGATGAGCCCGTACCTTGATTTACTAAACAATCTCTAAGCTACTCTCCACCTTAACGATGGAGTTTCATAGAGTATAAAGATGTAGCTTGGAAGGAGTTATTCAAGCAGATAATGGTACAAGGCAAGAACGAAGCTTCGTTTTTGACCATCAACTGACTTTGCGTATCTTTGCGTACTAGTCACGCAAAGGGATACGCAAAATGCTAATGGCCCGATACCAATTACAACAAAGCATTGAATGAAATTATGATAGCCCATGACGCGGATGTTGCATATACATACACATCTTCCATGGGTAAAGATGATTATCAAAGTTCGAGTCATACCTGCCATATAATTAGCAATTTCAGCGTGAAGGTAGGGCCGGTCATAACTCCTCTCAAGTATAGTTTCCCAATCACATCCTAACTTAATACATCGCAGAATGACCACTTCATCTATCTTCCTACTCGGCGCTACAGGTTGCGTCGGTGGAGAACTTCTGGTGTCTCTAGCCTCACAATACCCGAACTTCCCGGTGACAGCATTAGTACGCAACGCAACAAACGAGCGAACGTCTCGGCTTCATTCACTCCATCCCCATCTCACCGTGGTTGAAGGCGACTTTTCAGATAGTGACGTGATAGAGAAAGAAGTTATGAAAGCAGATATTGTCATCTTTCTCGCTCCAAGGCATCCCGCCTGTTTGTCTAGTAAGCCGTCAATGCACCTTCTTAGCGCACTTCCTATTGATCACGATGTATTAGCCACGCTACAAGGTCTGAGAAAGCGAGCCGCTGCCCAGCCGGAGAATCCACCCATATACATTCACACTTTAGGCGTTTCGATTCTAAGCGACGGCGCAAAGGGTGAATTGCTAATGCCCGAGAAGATCTGGCGGGACACCGAATTCAAGCTGAGTGATGGTACCAGACGGGTGCATGTGGAAACGTGTTCAGAAATCCTCCTCGCTGCTACAACCAAAGACGTACCTCTCCGCACGATGATCGTATTTCCTGGACTCGTATATGGTAAGGAATTTCGCGCAACTCAGTGCATTCTCGTTACACTATAAGTTGGAACATCCAGGTGTTGGTCCAGGTGTGTCAGGTATTACGAAGTAAAGGAGTGTCACTACTCACAGTTAATGGCAAGGCTGTCGAAAGATCTCCGCCTCCCAGCAAATTATGATCGACCTAGCAAAATCGTCCGGTCATGCTGGTACATTTGGACCCGGAAGGAACGTCATGAATACTATCCATCTCAAGGATTTCGTTTCTGCCTTAACTACGATCTTGGGAGCAGCTCTGGCTGGTACGGCTGACGAGGGTGAAAAGGGTTTATGTGAGAAAAGCCTATGTGTTCGAATGGTTGGTTGCTGATAGACATCCCGGCCAGACTTCCTGGTGTCAGACAATATGGTCAATATGCGTGAATATACGGCAATTATTGGCGATGTAGGGCAGCAATTTCACTCACGCTAAACGCCCTGACCTATTCCTCCTTTATAAGGTCCTGTTCAAGAGAGGTCTGGTAACGAAAGCAGGTTCGCAGCCCCTACCACAAGCTATTGCTGATTCATTGGGCCCCTGTAAGTTGACTGACATTGATCCGTCAACACAACAACCTGCTAACTATCCAAAGTTGGATGGACAATCTACGGCGCAAACTCATTCTGCAAGGCGGACAGGTTAGCCAAGTTCGGTTGGTCGCCCGAGCATTCAAAACGAACAAGCATTCTCGAGTCGCTTCCTGAAGAAATTGAGCAAGCCATCGCAGATTAGGCAGGGGTATAGACGAAGAATGTTCATTATTCTACCAAAAAAAAAGCATATAGCTCCGGACATCCTGCTCATTTTGTATTAGTATAATAAATAATAACTAGAATAAAGCGGAAACCCCACTTACCTTATACATACGATTAACTAGATTGCATTAACAGTGTTTTTATATCCTTCTACTCTCTTTGAAACGGCGTAATCAAAGACTTGGTCAAGAATGAGCTTCACGCTCGACTCTCGAGGTCGACGGAGAAAATCGTGAGCAAGTTCGTGAGTCAGAGCAAGGTCGCACGCAGACCAAGGTTACATAACGAGAAAGAACGATTACTTAATAAATTGATACACGTAATCATGCTTCTCACGCTACGCCGTAGGCTTCGCTTCTATACTGATCATTCATAACGTCCTTCCTGCCTCTGAACTCAACCTACCTGGCGTACTCAGGCGAGGTAGTTCAGCTGAAACAAGCAAGGTATATTCTTATGCTAACAAGGCGCAGCACTGGGCCAGAATAGCTATTTAAACCCTTCAAGGCCTACAGATTTGGTTGGTCCCGAGCCATCACTCAGGCTGACTCCATTGCAGCGCCACCGGCGTCTACACACACCTTTCTTCCTAACCATATCGTCTATGGGCATGCTGCGGAAAGCCTCAGACTCCAAGTCGCAAAAGATTAATTGTAAATCCACGAAGTCTCTGATTGTGGAGAAAGTATCAAAATATTTCAGGTGAATCAAACCTTTGTCTTCACAAAAGAATTGTCTAACGTCCTTTCATTCCTGCTAAGCACCCGGCGTAAAAAGCAGGGTCAAAAAGATTGCATACCAACGTCCAAATGTTCCACTTTGCCACCAGAAATCATCGAGCTCGTGATAGATGAACTCCAGGACTCGCGATCCTCTCTCATTTCTTGTTCGCTTGTTTGCCACTCTTGGCTCCCACGAAGCAGGTACCATCTGTTTCGACATGTAACGCTGGATCTTCGCGACATTATACTGGACGATTTGGAGGTCTACACATTTATGGAACAAATTCTACTTCGAACAACTAACTTCCGTACTACTATCTACGATAACGAAGAGATTGTCCCCGTAGTACGAGGACTCACTCTCCGATTCAACTTCGGGTATGGGTATGCATGGGATAATCAGGGTCTATCGCTTCCTTTCACCAATCTCAGATACCTTCACGTCGATTACTACGGCATGCACGCTGACAATTCTCCCGCTCTTGTCGCGATCCTGAAGAAAAACCCTTCTTTGGAACATCTTGTAATCGAAAACGACCATTTTCATTCTCAGTTTGTGTCTAATCTCCTCACAAGCTTAAGCAAATACACACCCCGTCTATCAGCTCTTACCCTCAAAGGCATTCGAATCGGGGGGTCGTTTCTTGACGCTGCCCTCTTCCACGCCACAACCTCACAAAATTGCCCTGATGACTGGACCGTCACATCCCCCATTCATCTAGAACGACTCTACATCGAGGATTGCGAAGAAGAAGTTCTCGTAGAGATTCTATCCTCTCCGCAATTAGTGGACTTGACCCAGTTGCGTTTCTTCGGCTTGCGTCCGAGATTCTGGACGTCTCTCAGCAGTAGTACCTGCGAGATGATTAAAAACATGGATTTTGGTTCCCAACTCACACATCTTGCGCTTGGAGTGTACACATACATACACGAGATGGGAGCTGGTACCAGTACGTTTATGCTTTAGTTACTGTTACAGGAGTTGCCAACTTACTTGCTTTCGTTTCGTTTCGCAGCTTGGATATCCCCCTGCCAAAATGTAACTCATCTTCAATTAATTGGTGATACAAGATATCGAGCTTTAGCTCGTGTTTCTATGCTGTTATGTCTACTTCCAGTGCTGGGTGGCTTCAACAAGCTGGAACATCTTCACATATCGGATTCCCCTTTCTTGATTTATCATCGTGCTCTTGACAACTTATTGCATGTCGTTTCGAAGTCTCTACCTTCCCTAAATCGGATTTCAGTCGGTTCATCTAATCGGAAGGGCGAGGTGAAGCCAAGCAGAAAAGCGACGAACAGATTCACGTTGGCTGTTCGACTACCGAGAACAGCAGCAAGTGGAGTACTGGATGGTGGTAAGCTTCGGGAATGGTGGCTTGAACCGAAATGGTAGATCAAAAGTAACATGTCTCATTATCTTGCTATCGTATAAACTCACTGAATAGGTCCAGAAATTTTGCATCTTATACTCTGTACGCTACATATGTAACAGCATCTCACAACAACTTGTACGACGACCAAAATCATACTTAGTTTCCTACTCCTGCACTTATAACAGGAACATTCTTCTCCAAGTAACCCAACCACCTAGGCAGCTGTCGTTTTAACGTTGTATTAGATCTTATTTGCAAGTCCTCAATCGCTGACGCCCACTTAATAAGCGACGCCTCCGACCACGCCGTATTCATAATAGCCAACCCGAACGGCATCCCAGACCTGACATTGGTACCCACCGGTATAGTAATCATAGGATATCCAGCCTGAGCCGCAATCTGATACGTTTGTGCAACATCGGGGGGAACGAGAAGGCCATCAAGCTGAGTCCCGTTATACTTGAGCGCAGCATCAATCCCATCTTCACGCGTAGATTTCTGACAAAATGATAGAGCCTGCCAATACGTCTCGTCACGAATACCTTTGCTTTCGAGAGAAGTGATAAAGCCGTCCTGACCGGACCCGAACGCAGGGTGAATCGATGGTAATCCACCTTCCGAGCCAAGGTTATCGATATTGTACTGCACGATATCCTCAAGGGAGCGTATGTTCGTGTTATTGAGCTCGGAAAGATAGGCGGCGATGTTATTATAAAAATCGACTTTGACGACGGTATACTCGGATTCGTTGGGGTACCCACGAGTGGTACCATAATCCCAATTCCACCCATCAGGAGAAACGATCGTTTGGTAGTTCGGAAGCTCAGTGCCGTTGATGATGGTAGCACCAGCGTCCTCCATGAGCGCGAGAAGTTCAAGGAGCTGAGCATTCTGATCAAGATCACCCAAAGCCCAGAAGGAACGCCAAGGAACGCCAAATACAGCCCCCCTTAGCGCGGATTTGTTGGTAAGATACCGAGTATAGCCATGAGAAGGGGTATTATTAACTTGCGCGAACGTATAGTTATCACGGGAGTCGACACCATAGATCGCGTCGAGAGCGTACACAGCGTCGCGGACCGTTTTACCAAAGGTACCAACAGTATCTTGATGTTCGGATTCTGGTATGACGCCCGCGCGTGAGGTAAGACCCACAGTCGGTTTGATACCAACGACGCCACTTCTCTCCGCAGGGTTGATAACTAGCGCCATGATTAATCAAACGACGCCTACGCCTTAGAACATGGAACAAAACACGCACCACTTCCATCGGTTTCGGTGCCCAGCGCAAATGGCACGACATTAGCCGCTACGGCAGCAGCGGAGCCCGAGCTACTCCCGCCTGGGTTGACCGTCAAATTGTAGGGACTTCTCGCTTGTCCGCCCCGAGCTGAAAAACCTTCAGAGTAGTTGTTACTACGCATATCCGCCCATTCGCTAAGAGTTGCTTTTCCCATGAGTAGGGCACCAGCATCACGGAGCTTGCTAACGACGAAGGCGTCCCTTGGAACTATAGAGCCGAGAAGAGCCCAACTCCCAGCTGTCGTGTCCATGCGATCCTTGGATGCAATGTTGTCTTTTATCAAGAAGGGAATTTCATGAAGAGGGCTACGAGGGCCGTGTTTGGTGCGTTCTTCATCCAACGCTTTCGCAATCCTCAATGCGTCCGGGTTGAACTGTAAAACTGAGCTGCTAGATATCAGACTTCGCGTCTATCTAAAGAAGAACCATAGATACGCACTTGATATACGAATCCGTCTGTGATATCCTGTCCATATAACACATAACAAGATCAACACTCGACAACGTTCCGCGCGATAAGGCACCCTGAATATCGTCGATGCTGGCTTCGAGCAGCGTGAAGCCGTTACACGGAGGCATAGGAAAAAGATCTAGCCCATCTCGTCCTTCTTGAGGGAAATAAAACGGGAAAGGGTCCGGCAAAACTTGCGTCGAAAAGTTGGATGCTTCAGCGCAGGCGAGGGCAAATGCACCAGCCAAAATCCAAGCTACAGAAAGCATTGGTACTAGTGTAGGTTATGCGATCCAGACGTGGCCTGGAAGGACAATTTACATAAAAGAATTTTCAACAGAGGATTTTATACGCTTGACGACCCAGGGCCAAAGGCGCACACGGGGTGTTGATGGGGGCGTGAGGGCAGGAGAAAAAACAGAGGAACATACATCTTCAATAAATGCATATTCGGCTACATATTTGAAGTCAGATATCAGTGTCGCTATTTTTGTAGCCCAGGGGCAATAGGCTTATCTGAGAACCCGCCAGGACCCGCCTCGGGGAAGGCCATTATAATGGCAGGCTTTTCTTTTACCTGATCCTACATATATCAAGAAGTACCAAGGCACGGCAGTGGTGTATGTGTAGTCAAGTGTAGTCTGACCCGTTCATCACAGAGGTTAAGCTGCACCCTTGCATGGATCTATGGTTCAATGATTGGAATGCTAATGTACGGGCATGTAGCGTAGGGGTTATCGCGTTCGCTTTGCATCCCACCACATTGCTGAAGTATCTGCAGTGCGAAAGGTCTCCGGTTCAAATCCGGACTTGTCCAGAGATGTCGTTCCAAACCATTTTTTTCCCCTTTTTTTCACATTCACTTCGTATTATTCCACGTACACGACAATCTGCGTACATTGACTACGAGACTCCTCCCAAGGCAGCATAATTCCTTCAATAGTCAACATCGATCTATGCATCTGTGAGAGGGTAAACTACTACGTCATGTATCACATACGTTCCAAGCTCAGCTGCGTAAAGGCAGCAACGACATAGTTACAAGTAGTTTGTAAGGGCATGTAGCGTAGGGGTTATCGCGTTCGCTTTGCATAACGGGTTGGATTCAGTGTAATTGCTTGCGAAAGGTCTCCGGTTCAAATCCGGACTTGTCCAGATTCAGTCCTAGAGGCTGTTTTTTCCTTTTGCTTTTCACATTCACTTCGTATTATTGCACGTACATGACATTCTATGTACTTCGACCACGGAGAATTCTTCCCAACATAGCATGCTTCCTTCAGTGCTCAAGCGCTCAACACGAATCTTTGCATCTGAGAGAGGGTAAGCTAAAATGTCATATATAGTGATTCCACGACATACGTTCCAAGCCCAGCTGCGTAAGGGCCGCAACAAACTTGCCCAGTAGGACCTGTAGTCACCCAAGTATAAATCATACAGGAATCGTAGCGTAGCAATGTGAGAAAACGTACAAGGTTTTTCCTGCAACAGATTCGAACGGGTGGTGTCAATTTGATCCAAAAATTACCATTTCCAAGTCGTTATACTCACCCCTTTCACGACAGAGCCTGTCCGATTCCATATCGTAAGTCTTTCTGCCATGGAGAAATAGCTCAAGTATATCAAGGACTCACAGTCATATTTATTCTGACGAGTATCGAGCGAGGCGCCCAATGTGCTGCCAGCGAGGAAAGTAAGCATAGAAAGAGCAACGAAAATTCTGCTATACATCGTTCCAGTTGCGATTGGATAGAATTCGAGTCTTAAGAACAGATGTGCACAGAAGGGTTTTTATACCGACTGGCGTACTTACTATCCCAGCATGCCATTATCGGAAGTGTTTCACTTGAACTTGGGCTCCACTGGCGTTGGGAGTCATTGGTACAGCATGGGCCGGGATGTTGTCTGTAGTGCTGTGTTTTTGGAGTAAGTATTCATTGCGGCTTAGAGCTCGAATACAGGTTTTCTGGGTAGTAAATGGTAGACGACGATATGGCGACGGCCGGCCATTGGGAGTAAGTATCCAAAGTATCCTTGGTGGATCCTAGCTTGATTTGAGCTGAAATTTGCGTACATTTATGTAAAGAATCCTGTAGCAGATTCAAATCTTTCATTCATAGAGGATATGTCGCCGCGTCGTTTCAGTCCTTGAAGTGAAGGAGGTCAAGAAGGGGTTGAGCGGCAAGAAGCTGACCGTGGGAGCATATGTACATACTGAGTCTCGGCCCGATAGCCAGTCTCCTGCCGTGGTTGTGCCGGACAACATTTGGCAGGCACGTTAGATCCAAACAATGTTTTCTTCTTTTAACTTGACCATTACAGTGGAGAGCGTCCAGCGCCACTGGTCCCATCTTCCCGATGTGTATTACTATGATGAAGCTCCGAGACCGTATAGGAATCGTACTTTTGCGTTCCGCTTTCACTGGGTCTTCACCTCCGTAGAGCGCGGCGGCAAGTGAATCAATTCTGCATTTCTAGATTCTGACTCTATTGAATCTATTTAGTTCCCGCTACGATCTCTGGGCGGACCTACGGTCATCTGCTGAAACTTTCAAGGCTTGGCACAAGCTCGGACTGAGGTCCTGGCTCTAGGATCTCAGAACTCGATATTTCTGGCACTCAATATCCACTTCGAATTGAAATCTCAAGGTTGTTCGTTATACAAGGCAGGAATTTCTATGTCGGGACTATGCCGTTTTTCCTTGAACAGTCGGACCAGCCGTTACCCTCTGGTGATGTCAATGACTCGGAGGGAAAATCATCTGCCGGCATTCACGAGCTCACGACCTTTGAAGCTAACGACCAACGTGCACCAAAACAGACGCTCTCAATTGATGATCGCTGTCAATTGTCAATCTCAAAGGAACCTCTTTCCAACTATATATATGTCGGTGATACATTTCCCTTCCCGCTCGGCGGGTAGAATGAAACACTATGACACCCGTAAGTCTTTGGGGCCCTCGTACCAATGGAACCGGCTGTCTTTTTGACTTTGCGACATGCATTTTAGTTACCTGAAGTAGGAATTGAATTGTGTACTGCTTTGAGGCCCGACGGCCACTCGGCTAGTCAACTGTCGGAGTGTCGTGCCGTTCGGGTTTGTCGTTGGTATAAAATGCTTTGCGTTGGTAGAAGGTTTTCTCAATCCCAATATCGTTTTCAGAGTTGAGATGTACAAGCTCGTTAAAGGTCTTTTCTTCGTTGCGCTTGTTCAAAGCCTGTCGGGCATTTCAGTTCAAGCTGTACCTCAAGTTACCGGTATTGCTTGTACGCTTTCGTATTTCAATCTTCTGTTGGGTTACTTTGCTAATGAGCGTTCTGCGTACACACAGGTGGAATTTCTGGTGTAAGTATATACGTATCGTAACACCACGACCAACCAAGGTCCTAATTCGCCTTCTTTCTAAATCCACGCTATAGGATCCTGCATGTATGTCTAATTTTCAATCTCTTGGCTACAACCTCCCACTCATCTCCCATCTTCTGCAGGCCCCACAGGATATGAATGCTGTGGACCGTACGTTGACGGCGTAGGCGGACAGTAAGTGTAATGGTATCATAAACTCTTTTCAAAACAACCAACGTTTCTCCTCAGTTGCTCACCTGTCAATCGCCCGTGTCCTTTGTAATTTTGAGTCCCCGGAGAATTTTTCTGCCGGATGTTTTTGAAGGAGTATAATCTACTGTGATAACCAATGGCCAATAGGGAATCCTGGTTGTACTGTACTTGTTATATGCTTCAAGCTTAATGCGTTATGAGAATCCCTGTTCCGAACAGAGCTTCGAATCTATTCATTCAGAAGGGAAATAAGAAGATTACCGGACCCGTCCGGCGGGTAGAATTGAAACACTTTGACAGTAAGTTCTGTACTACTAAAGGAATCGTCTGTCTTTATGACTCTGTGACATGCACTTTAGTTACCTAGAATAGGAACTGAATTGTGTACTGCTTTGAGGCCCGATGGTTAGTATTACTCCGCTAGTCAACTGTCAACTGTCGGAGCCTGAGTGTCGTGCCGTTCGGGTTTGTCGTTCGTATAAAATGCTTTGCATTGGCGAAAGGTTCCCTCAATCCCAATATCGTTTTCAGAGTTACTACGATGTACAAGTTCATCAAAGGTCTTTTCTTCGTTGCGCTTGTGCAAAGCCTGTCGGGCATTTCAGTCCAAGCTGTACCTCAACTTGGAGTTACCGGTGTTGCTTGTACGTTTTTGTATCTCTTTGCTGGGTTTCTTTGCTAAATGAACGTTTTGCATACACACAGGTGGAATCTCTGGTGTAAGTACATACGTATCGTAACACCATGACCGCTCAAGGTTCTGATTCGTTTCCTCTCTAAATCCACCCCATAGGATCCTGCATGTATGTCGAATTTTCAATCTCTTGACTACACCCTCTCACTCATCTCCCACCTTCTGCAGGCCCCAAAGGATATGAATGCTGTGGACCGTACATTAACGGCACAACCGGAGCGTAAGTATATCGTATCATAAATTCTTTTCAAAGCGACCAACGTTTCTCCTCAGTTGCTCGCCTGTTGGACGCGTGTGTCCGTTTTAATTTCGAGTCGCCGGAAAGATTTCTGTTCCGGGATTCTTTTGAAGGAGTATAATCTGCTGTGATACCCAATAGGGAGTCCTGATTGTACTTTACTATATGCTACAAGCCTAATGCGTTATGAGAATCCCAGTTCTATTCATTCAGAATGGAAATAAGGAAATTATTGGACGGATGGACGGGTCCGTTCATACAACAAAATAGACGGGGATGTACCATTGTCGTTCACTCTCGGACTTGAAGAGATGTTAGTCAAGTCCGACAAAGTGATCGGACACGCCAATTTCATTGTCTAGGTCCCCGTCCGTTTCCCTAGGAATTGAGAGCCTTCCAGAGGAGGTACCTGACCGTCACTTGTGATCAGCTGTTCAGTGAATATGTATAGGAGATCCTTATATCATGAACGTGAGCGTAATAGCAAATAGTTACTACCCTGCACCCGAATACGTGTATCCTCATTCGTTCCCGCACCTTGATTGTTTCAACCAGACGTTTTAATAAGTTTAAGTTAGTGTCATTCAATAAATGCCCCCAGATTCCTGTCAGTGTACTAGTGAACAAACTCCAAAGTTCCAATGAAGATACTTCGATACCACATTCCAACAAGTGATGCAATTTGGAGTAGATGCGAATCCGAATTGAACGGGGTAGGTGAAACTACTAATTGAAAGTTGTACTCGCCCCGCCGCCAACGGTCGGAGTCGGTAACGAAAAAAGGTGACCAACGGCAACCTCTAATCCCCGTTTGGCAGTTCGGAAGGCTGCGCAGCTCTTTCCGTTTCACCCTAGGTCCCTATTGTAAGTATGGTATGGAGCCCATGTCTAGTACTCCCATCTATTTTTGTTCCCGTCTACTATAAACCTCTGGTATAAAAGAGCGGGATTTTGGCTTTTTACTTCTCACTTCCAACTCTAACCTCAATTCAGAGCTTAGTGCCCAGAACATAACCTTCACTGGAAAGATGTACAAACTCATTTCTGCTATCCTCCTCGTCACGCTCGTGCAAGTCTTTGCCGGTGTCCCTACCGTCCAAGCCAGCGGCGTCCCCTGTATGTGCTTTCCCCTAGAGGTTCTGAATTCGTTTATCTGATATCATACACCCTTTGTAGGCAAAGGGCCTGGAGATTCCGCCAGCGTAAGTCATCAATTTTTCAGACATGTATAGGTCTTTGACTCGGAACGTGCGTTCTGCGCGGAAATATGCGTGCTTAGTGTAAGTGAACTCAGCAACGTTTCCCTGATCACCTTATTAATCTCTATATAGGTCCCTCTGGAGATCTTTGTTGCCACAACACGGGTGCTTGGGTGTAAGTGAACGCTCATAAACACGAAAGTCACCGATACTTGTTTGAATACTCACTTTAATTCTTTTTCAGCTGCCAGAACGGTCAACTTTTCTGCTCTGTTGAATGAGCGAAGCCGTCTATACATAGGTGGTTAAGAAGGGATTGGACTCGACCATGAGAGATGAAGAACTTGGAGATATTTTTGTAACCATTAATGAGCGTGTATTAAGTATGCGTGTTTACGTGAAGTTAAACCTGTCAAGTTTCCAGAAAATCGAAGATTTAAGCTAGTAGTACGGGGACGTGTACAGGTTTGAACGTCGGACGCGACCAGAGTTGGCCGTCACACGCCTTGGACGCGTCGCGAATCGGAACCGGAACGACGAACGCGCCATGATCACATGCTTCTCACGTTTCGCTTCTCATAAGAGTAGTAATATCCCACGGATTTACTCTTTGTCTCGAACGTTCACTCATTGCAGCGCTTGGCTCAAGAAACCTTGCTTTTTCTGTTACATACCTCGATTTCTACATCATGAGACTTCTTGCAAGATGAATCGCAAGCAATAAACGATTTTAGACACGATTTTCTGCGAGTGTATGTGTCTAGCTGATGTCTATTAGTGCCTAAGTACGCTGGACTGATTTTCAACTTGTGTAATATAGGTCACAGAGTCAACATTGAATTATATACAGAAGAACCTAGGCAGCACTTGTGAATAACGTGAGGTCACTGGCGCAGACAGTGCGGCAGAAGCCTTCAAAAGTTACTCGGAGTCGAATCTGAACATCGAAACCGGTAGCATAGACGGACGGCCGACTACACCACAATACTATGTTGCATATCACGAACGATCTATCATGCACGGACTGAGTAAAAATGTCTAGAAAATATGCAAGCGAAGGTTCACGCGTTCACGACCGAGTACGAGTAGTTGTGTATGGACTGCAAGTGTACGAGTTATGCGGTATGTTTGAGCGGATATATCCCCACCCTGATGTACTATTAACATTTCGCTATGCTAGTCGATGACTGTCTATGCTAAGTACGTTACGATGGTCTCATATCGTTTCACATAGAACTCTCCGTCCACCTTCCTCCATGTCAATTGTCAGCATCTTTTTCCATCCCTCGCTATCATCATTCTAGGCTTGTCTTTAGTGATGGGGGCATCAAGAGTCGTAATTTTGTAAGCAACAGTGGTCTAACGGTTATGATCCGGTCTTCCCATATTCAGCCCTATCTCTGTGGCATTTGGCCGGGAAAGGGGTTCGACTCCCCTCTGTTGCAGAGTGTCTTTTTGACTCTTATCGAAGTCATTCACCTATTGGCTTTTGTACAGAGCTGAGTGTCGAATTCTTGCTTGCATACCTGACTTTGAGCGACAAGGTCCAGACTAGCCTTGGTTGGGTCGGCTTCCATTGAATTGACTGTAGGGATATCGATATCAGGCCAAGGAATTCTCGAGTTGATCATCGTTTTACTAATCGACATGGGCGCGTTTCGAATTCTTAAACAACTCTTGCATAACTGACTTGGAGCGATAAGGACTAGCCTCGTTTCAATGGTTGGGTCGGCTTCCATTGAAATGACCGTAGGGATACTGATATCATCCCAAGGAATTCTCGAGTTGATTATCGTTTTACTAGTCGACGTGGCTGCTACATCTGACAGTTCCATCTACGAAGTAGCATGCACAATCTCGATAGATCAATAGAAGTGCATGATACCTCAGAGGAAACTGTCACCGGTCTGTAGTACACGGTGTGGTAGGCTCGGACGAATATCCTCGCTGCCGCCACGAACAGATGCTACGTCGACGTGATGATTCTAGTCTGCTCTACGCGTACACGCTGCCTATACTACATGCTGACTAATACGCTTGACGCTCTAGCCAAATTATACTTAAATACCTCCCTATCCTCGCCGTACCTCCAAGTCCCAATCCTATCCTCCTAGTACAACGGCCGCCCTTTATAAACTTCTTCGAATTCGATCCTAAGGACAAGGACAAACCCACTCGACTCGTGTTGGTCCCCTAGTGGCACTACCCGAGGCTTGAGTACTGAGTTTCTAGAGTTATGTCTTCTAAAGACGATTCTCGGCTTACGTTGAAGGTACTCTTGACGCAAACGGCGGTGAGTTCATAATGCACATTGTCGTCTTACATACTGAAGTTGTGATGGCGTGACGTGTTGGCGATGCGATGGGTGGGTAGGTCGAGATTCTTGTCTTTGGTGATTATTCAAATTTCAGGGAATGTCGCTGGCTTATAACCTCATGGCTTTACATCCCGCGGCGCAGGTTGCTATTCAATCCTATTCGGAATTAGTATATACATCCTTCATCATCGACCACCATCACACCGAAAGCTTCACTTGATCGCACTTACCTCCCTCTTTCTCTTCGCCACCATCGGAACGGCCCTCGATATTATTTCCACTGCAAATGATTTGTATTCGCAATTCGATCTTGGAGGCTTAACCGGATCTTTTACTCGTCAAGAGAGTGATATACTTGATCATTACACGGGGTTAGTGAGGACATGCCATAGTCGAGGATTTGATATTTAGTGCTGATATTGATTCATTGCATTGTTAGATGGACAGTCCAATTCGTGTACATACTTGCAGAGTATGTATCCCCGATTTATGTGTTTCCGAGTCGCTGAGTTACTTCTTACACCGTGACTTTCATTATACATAGCATAATCGCAGATGCAATACTCGTTCGTTGATCATTCGTGACTCAGTCTTTCCGCTTTTTTGATATCTAACGGCCTTGATCCATCCAGATCTTTCGTTGTTACATCATCTGGGGCTCTCGGAAGAGGATTATCGCATTCCCTATGTTCATCTATATCATAAATAACAGTAAGATGTCTCCGGAGTTCATCCCATTGTTATCATATTCTCATTGAGGATCCCACAACATTCACACCGTGACAGTTATTGGGCTCGTTTATCTATTCATCTTCTTGGCGGTTCACATATCCGATGAAAGAGCAGCTTCTTTCCTTTTCGCTGAACATTCCATATATGCGAAAGCTTCCCAGATGTCATTTGCGTATATGATCATCACTATGGTCTTGAACGTACTCTTGACGTGTCTCCTTGGTGAGTAGAACTAGATCATCATTTTTCTGTAAATGTCGGTCATTAATGAAGTGCTTCGCTCGTTAGCTGCTAGGATATGGTGGATCCAACGTCAGGTTTCCGGGGCTTGGGGCCTCGAGTATAGGAAAAAACATAAACGCGTATATCATTCCATTGTATCAATCATGTAAGTGCATACTCAAGTATATAACTTCCTATCTTCAGAGCGCTAAAGCTTCCTCATGAATATACATACGTATCCGACAGAATCGAATCAGGTTTACTCTACCCAACCTGTCTAATTATATTCAACATTCTTTTAAACACCACCTACACTCAGCCTAATCTATTCCCATTGTTAACCCAACTCGTCGTGAGTTTTCAAGTTTTTCCTTCCTCTCATGACTGGGCCATGGTTGACCTCACAGCTTCTACAGGGTATCGCGCCGACACTAATCATCGTCCGAGTCAGTCTTGGAATCAGTACGGATAGTGTGAACGATACCTTGAATACCTCAAGCTTACGCTTATCAAACCGTAACGGCGGCGCGCCCAACAACCTTTTCTTCGCTCGCAATCCTGAAGATGGGTCGTCTCATGTCCAATCCAATCCGTCATGATGACAGCGGGCGATGTCCCCAGGATCATCTTCTATGCACGTAGAACAAGTACATCGAGTTGTGTATACAGATAATCATAATGGTCGGTATCAAATACACAGTACTATAACACATCTAACGACTGCCCAGCTCATTGACAAGTTCAAATGCGATAAGCTAGTTGGGAATGATGAGAACAATGACCAGAAAATGACTCGCTAGGTAGTTGTACGACTTCCGGTCTTCGTAGGGCTCAAGATAATCCCTCTAACGAAGGGATACGAGCGAGCAAAAGACAAAGGGGAGCTCATTCACTTACCTCAATCAAGCCTTCGACACGTTTCTTGATGAAAAGAGGATTTGGTTAGAAGCGACTTGCCAATGGTCGTGTCACTTCATTGACCGAATCTTTACGGGTCATATGTTTCCTGTATACCTATACCTACCTGTCGAGCCGGCCTATGTACCTACCTGCAAAGTTCCATGAGGGCCTAGGCCAAGCCTCACGAAGTCTGCTTACATGCTTACATAAGCATACAATTTAGCCTGCCGTTCCTTTTTTTCCGACTTTTCTTCTTCCCGTCACGTCAGTCCGAGCAGAAGCCAAAATTCGATTCGACAGTCAAGAGGAAGGAAGGAAGGAAGACTTGGAATGGTACAATATCGAGGATCTATTTATCATTCATAAGGTATGTACATGCCACCTTCTCGAATAAATTTCGTCTGCCAACCCCGTACGAACTAGCTTTCTTGGTCATGAGCTTATGTTATGTAGACTTGAACAAAAGTTGACTCGATGACCTACGTCGGACCATCTTGAACAACTTCTTCAAAGGATCCGCCCAAAAGGCTACCTATGTCAATTCAAGATCGTCTAGTGCTCTCAAAGCGTCTGCACTCATATGTCTCTTTGGTTGACCCTCTATCTTGAGTGTTCAACGGCCCGGTCTATGACTGTACGACATGTTCAGCTCTACTCAGAATCACTTGACCCCAACTCTTTTCATTCTGTAGGCCGTACAGGGCTGCACGTGTATGACCTAACGTCAATGGAACGTGTCAAAGGGAATTAGAAGTGGGGAGAGAGGGATCGAAGGGACTGGAATTCGAAGGGAAGGGGCAGGTTCTGAGTGATGATCTGGCCATATTTCTTCCATACTGTGTGCCTTCATCATGACAGTCATATTGTTTGTCAGGTCATTTCTTTCTTGAATCCAAAAATTAGACTGACGTCTTGACTTCGTCTGTTTTACCAGAGTGTCGGCATTTGTCCTTTCAACTTCTCTTCCTAAGTACATGATACACATCCATCATCTGGTCACTTCCCGAATCAACTATTTTCTATTTTCTAGCCCGCTTTATACGAGTGAACCAATCATGTGTTCCAAATCTGGCCAACCTGACGTACATCTCTCTTAAACTACTTATATTAGCCAGTGGACCGACATTTTGAAAAGCATCTCAAGTGTGAGGAGATCGACTTCTTGTGTTTCCTCAGCCTACTCTGAGTCGAAATGTTCAGAACAGCGTTGTTGTTGCTTTCTACTGCTGTTCTCTCTTCCTTTTCATTTGCATCTGAGAACGCGCGCTCGAGCTCAGCAGCCCCCATTATTGACTTGGGATATGCTCGAGTTCAGGGTGTCTTCGACGCGACTAGCAATGCCACCAATTTCCTTGGGGTACGATATGCAGCTGCTCCAGTTGGTGAGTGAATCGAGTTTACGTGACTTTCGTTAATACAACTATTTCTCTAGGTGATCTACGTTGGCGAGCGCCTCAAGCACCACCTAATGCTCCTGGAATTCAGATAGCGGATACTCAACCTAATATGTGTTTCCAGGCAAACAGGGGAGCAGCACCAACTAATCCGTTCACACATCAGTCTTCACTTACTCGGAGGGCTTCGAGTGCCCCGGTTCAGTCGGAAGATTGTCTTTTCCTGAAGTGAGTTTGGTGCCAAATTCATCTGTCCTTGGAGATAAATTTGATAGGTATGCTCTACAGTGTAGCTATTCCAGGCGATTCTGTATCATCTAAGCCTTTGCCTGTGGTGGTATGGATTCATGGTGGAGGGTGAGGATGTTATTCCCCCTTCCGCATTTTGATTATTTACTTAAAAGTGGTGTGTTCCTTTCCCGTTTCGGCTCTTTTTATCAAATAGTTATATCTCGGGGAGCGCACCTACTGCTGGTTCTGATCTCGTCAATGAGGCTCAAAACGGTGCCATTGCTGTCCTCATCCAATACCGATTGGGTGTTTTCGGTATGTACACTTGGTGATTTATGTTATGCAAAGTCGGAACATTGACTCTCAACGGACGCTGAATAGGTTTCCTTGCTGGTTCCGAAGTCAAAAAGAATGGAACTCTCAACGTCGGACTGGGTCAGTATCAAAACCTAAGCATGTCCTCCCACTTCACGATCTCATGATTATGCGTCCTGGATTCTAGTTGATCAAGATTTTGCATTATGCTGGGTGCAAAGCCATGTACGTACCATTGTTTCCTCAAGACAAGCTACTATCAACTTGTGTTCCGTGTTCAGATTGCAAAATTCGGGGGAGACCCAGACAAAGTCACGATTTGGGGTGAATCTGCTGGTGCGTTTGGCGTCTGTTTTCTGAAAGATGGGTATCATTGATGCTTTTCGACAGGTGCCGGATCTGTTTTACAGCAGGTCATCGCTCACGATGGGAAGACTCAGCCACAGCTATTCAGAGGAGCAATGACGAGTTCGACATTCTTGCCCTCTCAATATGTTTTCGACGATACCATCCCCGAGGTACGTTGCGCTTCGTCGATCCACCGCGTGCCATCTTCTGAGCGTTCTTGACAGGCTTTGTATAGCGAGTTTGTCTCACAGACAAAGTAACTCATTTTTCTTCCTTCTCATCTTCTCCATTAGATGATCTGATCAGCAGCTCTTTTTCCGGTTCGCCAATGTGATTTTCATGGAACAGCTGTGCTTCTTCCTCCGATACTCTCGCTTGTCTCCGGGCTGTGGACGTGAACACTCTTCAGGATGCAAACTCCAACGTGAACATTGCCGGATTCTTTGGGACCTTTATGACCTCGCCAGTCGTCGACGGGGAGTTTATAACGCAGCGTCCGATAGAAGCTATGAGGCAAAGGAAAGTGAATGGAGTAAGGAAATCACTCGTCAAGTCTTAACGATTTCGGCTTCTGACTATGTGTGAATTTCTCTTCTAGAGAGGACTTCTTGCAGTGACAAACGCGCATGAGGGACAGGTGTTCGTCAATCAGACTGCAGGAGCTGTTACAAACATCACAACCTATGCTGCTAATGTGTTCCCTAAGTTTGGGCCTAAAGAAGACGAAGAGGTCGCGAGACTGTACGCGGGATTAGGCACACCGCTAGATCAGGCCAATTTGATAATGGGAGAATGTATGGAACCCTTCGTAATCATTCTGAACGCTACTGATGCTGTCAGTGCAGCTATTTTCATATGCCCCACCTATTACCTGTTGAGATCGTTCCAAGGTCGACCTGCATTTAAGGTTGGTAACTCACTTTCCGCTTTCTTTGTCTAGCACACAGTAGATTGACATGAGGTATTCTTTCCCCAGGGTGAATTCGCTATTCCTCCCGCACTTCATGGAATGGATGTGGCATATTACTTCCCGGCGTTAGTCCTTCCGCTATTCCAAAGTTTCATTGTTCTCAAACGTACCTCTCTCCAGAAGTACGACCCAATCATCCCCTAACCAAGATTTCCTTGACGCGTTCTCGGGATCATTTATGTCATTCGTTGTCAATATGAGCCCTGACGACAAGGTCGCGAACAACATTGTTCCTCGTTGGAATGAATTCGTCCAAGGAGACACCGAGATGCTTTTCAACATGACTACCAATAACCAACCGCTAGTGGAAGCTTTCACTACGAGCCCTGCATTACTTGCTAGGTGCAGGTCAGTGAGCTTCGTAATTGATTCATTGTAAACGTTACTGAAGAATCTATTCATTCTAGCTTCTGGGAGAGTATGGGAGAACTCACAGGTCAATGATCTTAGGATTTTGGTTTGGTGATTGTCGTGCAGCTCTTTCCCAAATTCCGTTTGCAAGCTTGTTTCATTTCTTATTGTATTGAATAGTAGGTTCGTATGTAGTGTGGCCCAGTTTATAATTATACCCGTTTTAAAACTCGTCGTGAGTTTCAAGCTCACCTACCTCCAACTAACTCAGACATGTTGACCTCACAGCTTTTACAGGGTATCGCGCCGACACTAATCATTGTCCGAGTTAGTCTTGGAATCAGTACCGATAGTGTGAACGATACATTGAATACCTTAAGCTTGCGCCTATCAAACCGTAACGGCGGCGCGCGCAACCTTTTCTTCGCTGGTAATCCTGGAGATGGCTCATCTCATACTGCTCTGTAGCTGGAACGTATTATATCAAGAGCTCACCATTTTATTTATCCTACTTAGACTTATAATTTATAGTCACCCCAAAGACCGAGAATCGAGACGGACGTCGGAATGTCGCCGGCATCGTCTCCTATGCACATAGAACAAGTACATCGAATTGTGGATACAGATAATCATAATAGTCAGTATCGAATACACAGTACTACAACATAACACATCTAACAACTGCCGACTGTCATTGACATCGCGACTCGCATCCTCAAACGTTCCCAATATCAATGACTCGGACTCGGTCCGAATTCACTACTAATATTCAAACCCTTCCCTTCTTACAGCACTCACATCAACACCAGCACTACCCAACCCATCAAGCACACCCTGCTCAAACGCCTTAGGTCCACACAAAAACACCTCCCGTTCTTTCAAATCATCAATCGTCCATCCTTCCTCCGTACTACGAAAGAAATTACCATCCACGCGTCCGGTATGCCACGTTACCTCGATCGGGGGAGGAAACCTCAAGTTTACCAGTGGGCCAGGTTTACGATTGGTGAAAACGTCTAGGGAGAATTTGAGTTTTTTGGGGAGGGTTTTTGATCCGGGACCGTAAGCTTGGACGATGAGGGGTACGAGGATCTCTGGTTCGCGAGTTGAGAGTATCATCCGAGTATCCCATTCGGGGTCTTTAACTGGAACACCTGCAGGTGCATCATCTGCAGCTTTACAACGATCCACGACTGCCCTAAGCATGCTCAAAAACGGCGTAAAGCCAATCCCTCCTCCAATCCATAGGTATTTCTTCGGTGTCACTGATGGCGAGGACGCTGACGCTGACGACGCAGGGAGCGAAAACGTCCCCGTAATACCAACCACACCGACTCTCACTCCGAGCTTGCCCAAATCATTCATCATCTCAGGTCTGGATTTTGCCAAGGCCCGAGCAACAGAGAACAAAGCGCCAGTGACCGTACCCCCAGGTTTTTCTCGCATCGTCAACGCGAACTGTAACCTCGACTTTGGAGCGCTCTCATTAGAAGAAGCAAAAGTCTGAACCATCGAGGTGGAAGAAACCGTCCAAGTCCGAATCCGATCATCATTAATCGAAGTCTCCTTCCCCGCTGCTGCCATATGCGAATACGCCGCCTGGCCCAAAAGCGACGAAAAATCAAGAATAATCGCTTGTCCTGGATCAATCTGCATACCCGTATCCGAGTCTGCAGACGATTCCAAAACAAAGTAAAAAGTCGCGATGGTTGGGCTGTGCAGCTCAATTCGGGTTAGAAGGACGATAGGCTTTTCGTTCTTCCCGTCTCCGAAAAGTTTCATTTTCCCAATCACATCTTCTTCCTCTGCGAGATACCTCACTGGAGGACTGTATAGGCTCACCTGGGGTACACTCCCAGGTTTTTGACGGACAGGTAATGCGTCTAGAACAAAAGAATACCCTGTGACTGAGATGGTAGTGAGTGCATGTTGAGTGTGCATAGGCATGATACGTCTCGCGTCGTCGTCAAGGTGATTTTTAGCGATTCCGGTGAGGTAGAGGATGTGTCCGGAGGTGAAGGAGATGAAGGTGAGGGATGCGAGGGGTGTAGCTTCGATGTTGCCTAGAGATGTCATGAAGCGGTTTCCTAGATGAAGTCTGATGTTTAGTATGGGTCTTAGGGAAGGAGAAGAACGTAACGTACCTGAATAATCTGGTAACACCACCGTCCGTCCGTCCTTCCTTGAAACGCGAACGAATCCTGGACGACCACCACGTTGATTCATCCCAAGGTGTGAAGGGTAAAGCTGAGCTTCTCCTGACGGTGCGGCGTATGTGGTACCGAGAAACACCGTGTCAGAATTGTGAATGAAATCAATGAGTTCGTCTGGGAGGCGGTCTTGCGGGTCGAGGTTCATATTCTGGTATTTGAGTTGAGGTTTTGTATTCGGGTGGGGAATTAGCGGGCGAGCGTTGATGTATTTAGGACAATTTCTAAACAACTATCGGGTGAGTAGAGGAGCCAAAAAGGAGTTAGTACGACGAACATACCCTAAAGACTGATTCACCGTAAACTCCAGCTCAAACGCACCCTGCTCGCCAACCTTCTCCGCTCGCGACACCCACCCCGCAAACTTATTCCTTCTCCTTGTCGGAAACTCAATCCCAATCCCCGAAACAAGCATCTTCTCCGATTCCCTCTTCCCAAACAACTTGACATTCTCCAAAAACGGATCCCCTTCCCACACCTTGGCTCTAACATCCAACGTCGTGTACCTCGTATGTCGTATAAATCCATTCCCAGGCTTCCCATCCTCAGCAGCTAATACCGACCCCCAAGGTCGTCCGTTCGCATCGAGCGTCGTTACGGGGAGGAAAGGAAGTTTAGTCGAATGAAATTCTGCATGTAATGGATCGAGATCGCCACTAATCCATGAGTATAACGTGTCGATAGCGGGATTCCCGACATGCTTGAGCTTTTCATGGATCGAGCGTTCGCCGATGTGCCATCCATTTAAAGCCATGCTATGTATGTAGTGTTGTTGTTAACGCAATTCCGAACGTGTTCAAAAGGTTATGCAATGTCTTTCCAAGGGAAGACTTCGACTTCGGCTTCAACAAGGGAGTTTTCGTGATTTGAACGTTGGGAGTGACCATTTAAATAACTAACCCAAGATACGAGCATCCAGAGTATATCTATACGCCGTCCCCGTCAGGCGTGAGCAGGTCAAGACGGTTTTGAATCAGCAACAAGGTGAATCTCGTTTAATCTGCTCCAGGAATGAATAATGATGATCACGTGGATAGCTGAAGATGACCAAGCTTACGCGGTATACACCTCCGAGGACCGACCGTGAGACCAATGCAACTTCTTCACGGGCAGCGAAGGGGAGGGAAGAGGGAATTGGCGTGGAGTTTGAATTTGAGTATTGACATAGGGAATTGATGTAGAGTATTGATCAAGAACAAGGACACAAATCGACTAGACAGACTTTGACAAAAAGCGAGATATCTTGCCAGTAGAGAGCACCTGTACACGAATATTTGTCTGACGAGGAGTTGGCATGTGGGCAAATTAGTTCCAGGGATCAAGAAGATCAGACGACAATAGTTATAGAGCATGATAATAACCATCCATATCAAGAACAAGGACAGAAGTCGACCAAATTCAAGTTTTGAAAGGAAGCGAGATATCCGATCTTCGCTCGTATTGTTCGAGCACCTGTGCACGGAGATTTCTTTGGTAACGTTTAACAACTGAGTTGGTAAGTACTTGCCTGCTCGGTGTACTGAAGGGTAGTAGTACGCAATGGTAGTTTATTATTATAGACAAGTCTCACTCTCGTGGCACGTGGCAAAAGCTTCCCAGGGTATACCAGATGACGAAATCAAGCCTACGTACTTCTCCAAAACCCGAAGATCCACTACTAGCTAGTACTGCTCACTGCTCAAACACCAAGCCAATTCACTATTAAATATTAAAAACCTACCTAGAACTAATCTACGAATTATAAACAAACCCAGAAAACACCAGCAACGTGATATCGCGGCGTCGGACTCGACTCAGCGATCCTCAGAGTCGCGAGAATTCTTCCCGAGTTCGTGAGTTCGTCATGGTGAACCCAATGGCCGCGGCAATAGTTGTCGCTCGGCCATCGACGAGTTTGGGGCGCGTTGTTTGAACTCCAAGTGGATAGTGTGGGTGCTGCGGTGTAGGTACCCGGGATAGATATTACAGAGGAAGAGGAAGAGGGAGCCGTATACGATATTGGTCCTTCGACGACGGACGTGGTAAGATTCAAATTCCAGAGCTCTGCAAAAATTTTTTGGAGCGTCAGTTTCAATAATGAGGAATGTATACATAGATGGAGGCAGAAGGGCGCACCAAGGAACACGGCAACTTGAAACCCAATGACACGTAGAAGGTCCAGAGAAGATACTACAGTATGGTGACGATTCCTCTACAGTGACTATATGGCGGGCGGTCGGACACGTATGCGCCGACCATTGCCACGTCGAAGCCCTTAGCCATGGCCAATTAGGATTGGAAAGGGAGATGCGAGGATGGGTATGTGAGGAGTTGTCGGTGAAAGAAATACGAAGTCTTCCAAGCTCCTGCAGGCTCCTGCTGACTTTCGAGTCACTTCCATGATCCATCCATCCCATCCATCCATCCCATCCATCCATCCAGTTATACTATCCCAACAATTACCGCTACCGCCACCGCTCATAACCATCATATGTATGTATATGCTCATATGTGGCATAGATTATGAATGAACGCGGAGACTCGGAATGCGGGGTATACCCCAGGCTTGCCCCAGGCCAAGAGCGTTTCATTGTTAAACATCCTTGGCCTGCCTTGGCAGCCTGGCTTCCAAGTTCCGGATCCCCGCGTCTATCATCGCGCCCTGGCTATGTATGTAAGTAGTTAGTACAGTATGTATGTTGTCGTGCCTGGAATACGCCCTAATGCGCCCTGGCATGTGGGGATC
Organism: Neonothopanus nambi; assembly: GCA_003987895.1. Classification (NCBI taxonomy): domain Eukaryota; kingdom Fungi; phylum Basidiomycota; class Agaricomycetes; order Agaricales; family Omphalotaceae; genus Neonothopanus; species Neonothopanus nambi. The sequence continues at coordinate 83,808 of RCHF01000300.1, forward strand.
ACGGATGTATGTATCATGAATATTGTTTGCGTTGTCGACTCGTATGTAGGAGTGTCCAGGATACGCCCTTCCACGACACCCGACATCAACGCGACGGTACGCATATATTTTGCGGCGCTAAATCAGATACATATGTATTTCAAACGCGCACGGACCTTCGCTCTTTCGGAACTCGGGCCGATACACCGGGAACAAGTTTATCCTGCGGGGTTGTGAAGGGGTAGCCGTAGGCCAATGTGGGGGTTCTATTTAAAAATCGATATCAGACCGAACGCTGTGCCGACCCTGCACTTCCGACTCCAGTGCGAAGATTATTGCCCATTGGGTTAATGGAGGATAGCCGACTGTTGGCCCATTGGTTGCTGGGAGGATGCGAGGGGTCGCTGCGGTGCGTTCGACGGTTCGTGCGGGGTGAGGAAGGGCAGGGAAGGGCGTGGAACTGAGTATGGAGCCTGTATGCAGAGTGAGTCGTCTGCGGTTCCCTGCAGGCGGCCGGAGATGGGTTAATGTTGGTACTTTATGATTCGGATATCGATGGGGTGGAGGGGGATTACACATGGGCGTGGACGTGGTAGACCCTATGTATGTACATAGTACATACATAGGTGGACGCGGCGAAGGAAGGAACTCGTTCGGATTCGAAGAAGGGGTTAAAACGAGAAAAGGATGTGAGTTCAGTGTGAGTTTGCGGGTATGTACATGAGGAAACATATCTTTGGATGGGTGGGTGTAGCCGATGCGATACGAAGGTTCGAACAGAAATTGAATCAGAACTATTGGTTGAAGAAATAATTTGCAAAAAAACTTGCATAGCACCGTGTTTCGCCTCCGCCCCTCTCCACCTGTACACCTCTCTGACCACCCGAGACCTCGTCAAACGTTCGGCTTCAAGGCGATATATATAGCGCAATGTGAGTATGTATGTTATCTGTCAGACCGGCATTCGGATATTAGAATGGAGGCGGCTACGCGAGTGCGCCCTGCGTTGAGCATATTTGACGTGGTGACTCGATCGAAATTACAGGTCCCTGCCTGCGTGAGAGTGAGGCTTGAGCGGGTCTCCTGATAGGATATGTCCGTTGAAGGTTCGGCGTATCAACTAAAAGTCAGAGTTTTGGGCCAAAAAGATATCCTTTCTTCGAGGTGTTGTAGAAGAGAGGTCTCATACTATGTGATATAATACAATACGCATACGCAACGTACTCAAATGGAGCTCAGCGCGCACAAATACAAACCCGGAGCTTCTCCCGATCGCATCAGATGATTCGATTCAAAATTTCATTTCATATATCCATCTGCCGAATACGGGTCCTACATACGGAGGTGGGGTATAAATTCATCAAGGGTCCAACCAAAATAAATTGGCAGCGGGGTACCCTAACCAACCTAAGGCGTGGTTTCCCTTCCCTCTTTGTTCGTCTCTCTCCCTCTGTCTCGCTTTCGCTTTCGCCTTTCGCCAGCGCCAGCGCCAGAGACATCCTCGACGTTGTCCACGAATCACGAATACGTTGTCCCAGCAAGCAAGCAAGCGAGCAAGCGAGTCAACGTCAACGATGGCGCCTTATTTTTTGAGGAATTTGATTCCGAAGAGAGAGCAGACTGAGCGGAGTAGACCTCTCATTCAGGTTTTACTTGGGTTGAGTATGATGCAATGGGCGGAATTTTTTACTGGGTATGTTCGATACCTCCACCCCAAATCCTTATCAAGTTAAACTCACGTTGGTGTGGTGTGGTGTATCATAGGTGGCTAGCATGGACCTGCGACGCAATCGATTTCTTCTCCGTTTCTCTCAGCGTTAACAGTCTCTCCACGCAATTCGGGAAATCAACACATGATATCGTACGTCCCATCTGTCTATCATTCCCTCGACGTGACTGATGCTTTGATACGCTACGCCGCGCCGCCAGACAACAGCAATCACCCTAACCCTCCTCCTCCGCTCAGCCGGCGCCATAATCTTCGGAATAATCTCCGACCGCTACGGTCGCAAATGGCCCCTCGTAATCAACCTCCTCATCGTCTCCATCCTCGAACTAGGCGCAGGCTTCGTAAACTCCTTCTCAGCATTCCTCGGAGTCCGCTCCCTATTCGGTATCGGCATGGGAGGAATCTGGGGTTTAGCATCCTCGACTGCACTAGAGAACCTCCCTGTGGAAGCGAGGGGACTGGCGAGTGGGGTGTTGCAGCAGGGTTACGCGGTTGGGTATTTAATTGCTGCTGTTATTAATTTGACGCTTGTTCCGGAGAAAACGAAAGCACTGGATGGAGCGGGGTGGAGGTCGTTGTTTTGGTGCGCGGCGGGGATAAGTTTTTTTGCTGCGTGTTTGAGGGCGTTGCTACCGGAGAGTGCGGTGTTTTTGAAAGCGAGGGAGGATGCGCGACTTGCTGCGGAGGCCAATGGGGGTGGAGAGGCGACGGGGGCGAGTAAGACGAGGATTTTCTTGAGAGAGACGGGGAAGATGTTGAGGCAGCATTGGTTGTTGTGTATATATGCTGTGTTGCTTATGACTGGTAGGTTCATCTCGTCCTTTGTTTCTTGTCTACTACTCATACTCTTCGTCAACAGGGTTCAATTTCCTATCACACGGATCTCAGGTATGCCTGCCCCCGCCCGCCTTTCTTCTCACGCCTCCCCACGCCTCCCCACCTCTCCGTATTTCCGTTCCCCATATATCTCTATCTATCTATCTAATCTATCTACCCCACTCCTCCCCACTCTTATCCCCGCATCCGCATTTTGAACTCTCCGTTAACTTTGTTTCGCCTGTATAGGACCTATTCCCGACTTATATCCACACTTCGAAAGGGTTTTCGGAGCATGATGCGACGGTTATGACTATTATTGGGAATTGCGTGAGTGTTCCTTTGTTCTATCCTTGTTATCTTGTGCGCGTTGCGTTCTGCGAACGAGTGAGATTGGGTGAGAGGTGGAAGTGCTGGAAGTGCTGGAAGTGGCGGATTGTTCCTGATGGGAACGCGATGCGATAACGCGCCGTGTTTATATCGGACGTGTCTTTCCTTCGCTCGTATATGCGTGGGGTAATTCCCAATGGGATGCTCTTACCACCCACACCAACTCTCCGGCCCCTCATTCTCCTTGTCTTCTCCCTTCTCACCCTTACCCACACACACTAACCCCCTCCCTTGTCCCCCCTTCTAGGGCGCAATCGCAGGCGGCGTCATAGCCGGCTGGGGCTCCCAATACATCGGTCGCCGCCTAACAATAATAATCTTCGTCCTCCTCATCGCAGTATTCATCCCCCTCTGGATCCTCCCCAACACATTCTCCGCCTTGTCCGCAGGGGCATTTTGCATCCAATTCGGCGTTCAGGGCGCTTGGGGTGTTATTCCGATTCAGTTGGCGGAGATGTCGCCTCCGGCGTTTAGGGCTACGTTCCCGGGTGTTGCGTATCAGGTGGGGAATATGGTTTCGAGTGCTAGTGCGCAGATTGAGGCTAGTGAGTGCGAGTTTCTTACCCTACCCTTATCCTTACCTTCCTACGACCCGCTTATGCATATACTAACCCCCCCTCTCCCTCCCCTCGTTTCTTCTCCCAGCCGGCGGCGACCACCTAAAAACAACCATCCCCTCCTCCCCAACCCCCGTCCCAGACTACGCAAAAGTCCAAGGAATCCTCATCGGTGTCGTCTCTGCCTTTGTGCTAGTAGTAACCATCCTAGGTCCGGAGAACCATGGGTCGCACTTTGAGAAACATAAAGCTGCGTTTGAGGAGGGTGGGGGTGAGGATGATGCGTTTATTGATGAGGGGGTTGTTGGTGAAGGTAGGAGGGGAGGAGGGGATGTTGAAGGTGGCAGAGGAGGAGTGGTGGATGATGATAGTAGTGTTAATGAGAAGGGGTTGAATAGGGAGAGTAGGGATGAGAATGTTAACGAGAAGGTGTAGCGGTGTAGGGGTGTAAAACGGTAAAACCGCAAAACGCAAAACGTAACGAACGTTCACGGTGGATGGAAGATCGATGGATGGTGTAGTACTTTGGTATTGGTATTGGTACTGATCCTCGTTTCCGATAGTCAGTCAGTTAGTTAAGTTGTTTTGTAACGAATTTATGTCAATGTACTTGTAATGATATATTCATATTTCGATATTTCGATATTTGATTTCTCATCCGACTCGGGCTTGACTCGGACATTGGGGTTGGGCTTGCCACTGCTTACTACGCAGACCGATAACCGAACCCTTTACTGTCAGAGGCCAGAGGCAGAACAGTGGCAGAAGAACCTCGTGATTGGTTGGAAATCTTCCAGCCGTGATTGGTCTTACAGTAGATATTTGCGGCATCCGGCCGCGGGTACGCAGCAACTCCTGACTGGCCAAGCCGTTATTCTCCGAAATTTCGTGCTAAATATAGCTCGTACCCCGGAGCCTCCCGAGCGGTCACGTTTGTTCTTCACGTGTCAGCACGTGTTTAGCCTTAGTCAGCCTTAGTCAGCTTGTGGGATTTTTGGAACTTCTGTAGCGGGCCGGTGTGCGATGTGTCGTACTTAAATGCGAGAGAATGTGAACTGAGTTAGCCATTGTCTAGCTATGACTGACTCGACGATTACGTTCTATGATATTCCTTGCAAGGAGGGGATTCCTTGGTCTCCTAATGCCTGGAAGACAAGGTAAACCTATACTCAAATGTTCAAACGCATGAACTAACGTTTTTCATCGTAGATATTCTCTCAATTTCAAGGGAATTCCATACAAGACCGTATGGGTCGAGTACCCAGACATCGAACCACTTTGTAAAAAGCTCGGTGCCGAACCTACGAGCAAGAAAGATGATGGGAGACCTCACTATACTCTTCCTGTCATTCACGATCCTACTACAGGCATCACACTCTCTGAATCATCTCGTATCGCTGAATATCTAGATAAAACATACCCGGATAAACCTTCTTTGATACCTACCGGTACTCACGCGCTCCAAGCTGCCTTCCAAGAGATCTTCCGGACGAAGCTCAGTGCTTTGTGGCAGTTCCTGCTACCGAAGACGACGTGGGCTTTGAATCCTATTAGCGAAGAGTTTTTTAGAAGGACTCGATTGCCGAGATTTAATGGGCTGACTATGGAGGAGGTGTATCCTAGTGGTGAAAAGAAAAAGGTTGAGTGGAAGAAATTGGAAGAAGATTTAGGTTCGATTGATAAATGGATGAAGAAGGAGGATGTTTTTATGATGGGTGATACGCCTTCCTACGCGGATTTGACGATCGCGGGGTTCGTTATTTGGGTGAGGATTTTGTATGGAGTTGATAGTGAGGAGTGGAAGGATATGGCGAGTTGGCATGAGGGGAGGTGGGGACGGTTGTTGAAGAGTTTGGAAAAATATGAATAGTCTGAGAGTGCGTAGGGCGAACTCGACGACGAATGAAAGTCGGATGTACTACCATGTTACTGTTACTTTTTTTGTGAAATGGAATAGCCGCATTCACCTTCTAGTAACATCTTCCCTTGCTTGCTTGCTTCGGTACCTGTACGGGTTCAATGCCACGATTTTCTACCAATGCCATTGTTACTTCTTGTATGTGGATTGAAAACGAAGCGTTGGTGTTGAAAAGAGTCAGTGTTACGAAGTGAAATGGAATGGCTGCGCTCACCTTCAAACTCTAACATCTTCCCATGGCGGTAATACTAGACTCCTCCTCCTCCCTTGTTTGCTTCGGTACCAGTCCGGGTTCAATATTGTCAATGCTACGCCCGTGACAATTTTCGTGTCTGTTAGCGTACTATGGATACGATGGGTAATCGTTCAAGGTGTAGGTGTTGAAAACGAAATTCTGGTCTTGAAAAGCTTTAGATTTGGAATTAGGTTTATGTTACGAAGTGAAACGGGATAGCCGTACCCACCTTCTAACATCATCCGACCCAGTTGCTTCGGCACAATTACGGGTTCAATGCTACGATTTTCGTCTCCACTAGTGGATTATGGATACTATGAGTACTCTTTAGCATCTCGTATGCTTCTTGTTATCGTTTCGCGTGGAGAAGGGAACTGAACGACGAAAGAAAGTTGTACGTACTACCATGTTACCTTTTTGTATGTGTATTGAAAACGAAGTGATGGTCTTGAAAATAGTCAGTTAGGTTCTGCGTAGGTCGGGGGGTTGGAATGCGAATTAAACGACGAAAGAAAGTTGTATGTACTACCACTGCTGCTTTTTGTATGTGGATTGAAAACGAAGTGCTTGTCTGAATTAGACTCGGAATCAGTTTTGTGTTACGAAGTCAAACGGAATGGCCGCACTTACCTTCTAACATCTTCCCTGGCTTGATTCGGTACCAGTACGGGTTCAACGCCACAATTTTTGCCTCCACTATTGGGCTATGGATACTATTGGTACTCGTTAACATTCTGTATGCTTCCTATTCTCGAAGGTTAGCGTGGAAAGCTTTCGGTCCTTTTCCCTGCTCTGTCTTCCGCAGCGTGAGGTTTCAAAGCGTCCGCTTCAGCTTTCAACTAATAGAGTAGCCGTGGTCTCGCGACACGATATCAACGCGACAGTTTGAAGAAATGACCAAGAGTTGGGTAGTAGCACCGTGACGCGAGTGTCAAAGCCAGGCCCGGGCCGGCGGGACAAGCGATACCTTTGCAGCTGACTAAGCCTTACATTCCACGTGAGCAAAATCTCTCACGATATTTCTTCGCTCTGTAACCAGTGTTCTCATGATCCCTCAATCTTTTCAGCAGACGTGAAGTACAGCATCAGTCATACGTATCCATTGTCACTTCTTCAATTTACGGGAAGTCAATCGCCGAGTTTCTCCCTACACTGAAGACGGCTCAAGAATGACCTCTTTAAATGAAAATGACTTTCAAACCGAAGCTCGGGGGAATGTAGGTCATCGGAGTATCTACATATGCTAAATAGCCCATCGTCGTTAACTACTTAGTGCGATCAGCTGGCCCGGGGTCTACATAGCAAGTTGAAGCAAGATCGACTCGGCAATAAGAGCCGACAGGAGCCGATGGTGTCACGAAACGAAACAGCCACTCTGGACGACGTCGACGTGATAGACTTTGTTCAGCGGGCACAATGTATCTTGTCATCTTGGATGGACACTACATTTCCATCATTATCATCTAGTATTGATCTCCTGCTTAACGTCTAACGTTCATCTACATACGTCTCTTTCAAGGGAAAGCGGAAATGGGGGATTGAATTGTATTTACACGGTTGTACCCGCGACGCGCGTGAGTTTGAACTTTGCTGTTCGAACCGAACCAGGTTCGTTACCGAGGGTCAAATGATGGGAAGGTGGGTTCAATAATCAATTCAATCCCGATTGTATCTTTCTCCATCATACCCCCCACGCACACATGCGCATGCAAGTTAGGTTAGGAGGGCTTGGGTGGCTATAAGTCCCCCTCATGTTTACAATTAAAACTGCGAAGAGGCTTCCTTTGCGACACGACATACCCCGTTCTTAGAAACGCTTGTTCTTCACCATGGCCGATTCAGAGTTTCATGTTCAGCTCTCGTGAGTTGCTTCGTATCCTCGACGAAAAGAGTTTATGGCTGACATCTTTGGTTTAGGTTCGGCCCAATGCTCATTGGTGTCTTCTGTAGTATGATACTATATGGGGTGAGTCAGTGTGTCTGGTCTGAAGATTCGTTCGCTGCTGATCATAGAACTATAGATATTGGTCTCTCAAGTGCGTATTATTCGCGAGATTATGCTTTCCTGCACTTATTCCTTTCGACGACGTAACAGATGCATTTCTACTTCCAGACGTACAAACGGTAAGGATACAACGCGTATAAACCTCGGGTTTGAACTCATCCATTCATTCACAGGGATGCGTTATGGATCCGGTCATTCGTCGGGTTTCTCTTATTTGTGGAGACCACCAGCGCAGTCATGGACATGGTCATGATGTACGAAGCTTTGATAGCAGGCTTTGGTGTGTTTTCATTTTATCACCGTTGCTCGACGGTTCATGACGTATAATTCATGCAGGGACGCAACATGCGGTAGCCGATTTCCCTCCACGTACGCTACTTTACTCTCGCATCCTTATACCGTTCTCTCATCTCCTTTGGGTTCATTTCTACAGTCTTTTTCATGGGTCAGTCTCGAACAATCCTACGTTGTACATATTGACTTACTAATATTGGTCCTCCGGGCTCGGGATAATTGCAGAACCGATCCTTATTGTAAGCCCCCTGTTCATCTGAACTTGAGCGGTATTAATCACGTCACTGTCCTCGTACACGTACAACCAGGTGCTTATCTCAACACCGATTCAATTTTTCTTCGCCTGGCGTATTCAGAAGATCACTAAATCGTGGTGGATTCCGGTAATTGTTATGATCCTGGCGCTGGCTTCTTCCGGTACGGTTTTACTTTGCTACGCATGGAGTCTGAGTCATCCGTCCTAATACACCGGTATATTCCTTTTTTTTCTCAGCGGGTGGTTTCATCACGGGCATTAAGATCGCCATTCTGAAATTGTTCAGCAAGAAACCTGAGCTGCATTGGTCTGCTCTCCTCTGGTTCCTAACGTCTTGTGTAGCAGATGTGCTCATTACTGTTACGCTTGTACGGAGTCTGGTATGTGCTAGTCATCTTTGGACTCAGGGCCATCTCTAATTGTGTTTGTACACGGAAAACAGTCTCAGCGGAAAACTGGATTCGTCGTCACAGATTCGGTTATTGATAGACTTATACGATGTTGGTTGATTTGTTCTATACTGTCAAGAGCTGAGACGGAGACGCTGATTTACTTTAATCCTACAGTGACGGTACAGACTGGGATGATAACGTGGGTGTTTATAGATAAAGCACTGTGGAATTTATAGTATCTGACTGTACGCTCCATCCTCAGTGCTATTTGTGCTATAGGCGACGTTATCTTCTTCATGGCTTTACCGGTGAGTAATATATTCATACCACCTCTCAAGTAAATACCTGACATTGACATATACATCTCACCAGCACACCGCGTTGTATGTTCCCTTTGAGTATTCAAGCAGCCATTATTGCTAAGCTTTGACCGATAGAAACTTTCTTTGGGACCTCTCGCTTGCGAGGCTATATACCAACTGCCTCTTGTCGACTCTAAACACTCGTGCAAGCCTCCAAAACATTTCTGGAGTGAAATCCCCTTCTTCGGTTCCGCCAAGGAATGTGTTGGATGCTACTTCGAGGGAAAGTAGGCGTCAGGTATGTATATAATGTACTGTTTATCTTTGAAAGGATCTTACCATACGAGTAATTTTTTTTCAGACTGAAAGATTCGTAGATCCTTCTCGAAGTGTGAGTAAAGAGTTACTTCAAAGGCCCGCATTCATATTTATGTTGATATTTTCTTCTTAGCACGTATCTACACCAGGAGTCTACGAGTTGGATCATACTAAATCGTACCCAGCTTCACCTGGCGTTTATGAGCTAGAACACGCCAAAACATCGTTCGGTAGTCATTCGCCGTATGAGACATCAAGCGGGGATATTGAGTATGGTATAACTGTCACTAAGGCAAGTACTTTCCATAAAGGAACGGAGTTAGCTAGATCTCTCTGCTGATTATACTTTCATTGCGCATACATGCAGGTGGTAGAAACTGTTCAAGATCCCGTTCCTAAAGTGCTGTGAGCATAACACTTGACACAATAGATTGATTCATCATGATACCACTGTTTCTGTTGTTGTACCGTCGTGTTGTACTTACTTTATGTTAATTATTGGCACGGATACTTATCATGTTTGGACAATTATGGACAGGACTGTTGCGACAATTGAATGAATGGGTGATATCGGGATACTGATATACAGCTCCAATTGAATTCTTTTCTGATTCTTTTCTGATCATGATACTAATACTAAGCTGATAAAGTGCGGGATGTTGTCAGGATGTGCCAGTGTTTACGGTGATCAGATTTTCACCGGTAACCCTCAGAAGATGTTAATGATCATCCGTGTTCGTAGATCTACATACATACATACATTATGTATATTATATCACTTCAACCCTGAATAAACGGGTCGGGAGAATGTGCCTACTGAGGATGATTTTTTCTTTCATCAGATACAGATTACAAGCTGCCAATAAGCTGCTGCAGGTCTAGGTGAAGACCAGTCGGATGAGCGTATGTACTTCCCAAGTACACCTACCCTCCATCAAGGGCCCTTATCATTTGGTTGCGAAGCACGTAACACCGTCTATTCCTCAGTTGAGGTAATATCAGGCTCAACGAGTTCCTTCTGATAGCTAGAGGTACGACATGCATCGTCTCAGGGGCAAGGGCAAAATGTCAGTAAGTATCAGGACCACTGTGTTTGTCTTTGCCGCCGATGACATCGAAGCGCTTATTACAGGCAGAAAACAAAGAGGGGTGCTACTACGCCGCAGGGGCCAATATCAGGTCACTGTCGTATGATGATGACTTCGTAAGTAAGTATCAGGGCTAGTACTACTGTGTTTGTCTTTGCCGCCGATGACATCGAGGCCCCATTACACGCACACAATTACAAAGACGTTAACAAAGAAGGGGACCTACTACGGTGCAGGGGCCAACAGGGGCCAACATAAGGTCACTGTCGTATGATGACTTCGTACACCTTTCGTGTTCCTGAGGGAGAAGCAAGCGTAGGACATGGGACGGGGATAAGTATTTCATCCCGAGGACATAAGTATCTTCAAACCTTGAGCCTCTTATCTCTAACGGGAGTCGACAAAGGCTTGTGGGCTAGTCGGACGGATACTATCTAGTCCGTCCAGTACACACAGCCTCCGGAGTCTTGGCCAGTACTCGCGTATACATACATGACTGCATGACTGAGGACATTTCAACTTGTTCAGTCTTTAGACCTGGTTTAGGCTGAGTAATAGCAACTTCTCAAACAAGTACAACAAGCTCATCGATTCATCAAATTTTTTTGACAGTGTTACGAAAAAAATTTTTGAACTCAGCTATTCAATTGAAGAGGCGAGTAGGGGCACATGCAAGTGGTTCTTCTCATCACACGACTTGCTGCGATTCGCGAAGCGATTTAGGAAAGTGACTGAGCGTTACGATCCACAGGCCCGGGGACTGGTCGTTGTGGTCTACACCTATGTGCTACATACAATTTGTACAGTCTGATGGATAAGACAGTGTCTAGAGCCAGGCCAATCTAAGGTCTATAGTGTGGATCTATGGATTCAATTCAAAACTCAATAAATCCTCACTTGGGAATCCGTTCAGGAACCTTTCAAGAGAAGTTCTGGGTCGGAAGTAGTTAAAAAATTGAGCTGGCTTGATATCTGCGCAAATAAATTAAGGGTGAAAGATACTACATAGTTGAAACGGTAAATTGAGAACTTGGAAGCTGCGATTCCTGCTAAGAAGGTGTAAATTGTAAAAGAATCCGGTGTGATAGCCTCCGAACGGCAGAGCCTTGCCGGGAAGGCAACTGAGACGGCGGAAGACGGCATGTACATTATCCACGTGGATATTTGATGCACCTATGAAGGACAGATTTCGAGCTTTGATCATTATATCTGGAATACCCTCGACCGCTGTCACCGAAAAACATACGAGAGGTGCGGCGTGTGTCAATCTCTGTCGTAGGTCTGTCCCAGCTACTGCAAGTACAGAATCCGTCTTTTGAGAAAGTATGTATCTGAACTTGTCTCTACTGTCCTGCCACTTTCCATGGATTCTTGTTCTTGTGATTGATGGGCCGGCAGCATCTTATGACCGTTGAATGAAGAAGTGAGACGGAGATCAGGCAGATCACAGCATGTAAAGGAAGCAGGAGGACAGGAACAGCATAGAATGGTTGTAGAGTGGCTATACAGAACGTACTCGACCGTTACTCGACCTCTGGGAGAGCAAAGGTACTAAGTAATCAATACATGAACTTACGCGAGTGAAGGTGCAAGTGTCAAATATATGTAGAGAGGGTACATAAAATCGTTACGGCTAGTGATCGACATCCTGGCCCACAGAAGCGGTACACGCAGCAGTAGGTCTTCTGACCTTCAACTTGGCTGAACTTTTCTTAACCGGTGTCGGCTGTAAACTGTAGGGTTGAAGACAAGGTTTCGGCTCCTGATGTATTTTTGACAAGCTTGGCTGATGGGTTTTGACCTTGAGCAGTTTCATTTCAGCCTGGCGACAATGCGAACTGGAAAAGTTAAGATATCCACAGTGGCATCTTGGATGACTCAGAAAACCCATGAGCACCAGCCTGATGGTATCCGTGATGGCCATGAGAGTCTGCACATACGCGGAAGAATATAGCATGGTTGTGGGTCAAACCCAACAAGGCGAAGATGTGGAAAAAGAGCTATTCCTAGCGTCTTGATGCTTGGCCCATCAAAACAATTCAAAGCTAGAAAAAAACTTGTGTTTACCGAGACCAAGCCGTCGAGTATCGACAGAGATAAACGAAATCACAGTCTATCAGTGCGATGCGAGTGGAAACAATTCAAAGTCTCAGCAGGGATGATGGAGGAAGAGGAGTTGCAAGCGAAGAGGAAGAAAGAACTGAGCCGGCTAACGCCGTGGGAATACCCTAAGCGAGCCGAGTCGAACCGCGGAAATCGCGATTGGCGTGACCGCGTGACAGAACTAGCATGGGACCTACAGACAGACGTTGTAATCATCGAATGTCCTGCAACTTCCTTTCAAATAAATTCTAATGATCAAGCAGGAGGGGTCAAGCACGACCTTTCCTTCCCATCAACCCTTCTTTTCCCTCTTTCCTCGTCGTCGCTGCAAACGATGTCGAAGCCCTCATCACCGGTTCCTTCCACTGCCAAAGACAGCAAAGATATCGAGAGGAATGATGTTGCTTCCTTAGGTAGCAGCGACCAAAGTGTCGTCTTCGACCCGGCAATGGAAAAGAGGGTATGGCGCAAACTGGATTTGTATATTTTACCGGTTGTTGCGATGTTCTATCTGCTTTCGTTTTTGGTATGTCTGCTTTGGCTCTTAGTTCTATGATTTACTAAAGAAATGCTTCTCTCTATAGGATCGAACCAATGTGGCTAATGCGCGTGTCGCTGGTCTTCAAACCAATCTTAAAATGTCCAACAAGGAATACAGTATCGCGTTGACTGTGACCTACGTGCCCTATATAGTTGCAGAGCTCCCGTCGAACCTGGCGCTCAAGGCTAGTAGTGTCCTTATTGCTTCGCTCATGATACTGAAAATCTCTCCAGGCTGTCGGACCTAACCTTATGCTTCCAACCATGTTGACCTTGTGGGGTGTGGTGACAACCCTTCAAGGAACCGTTAAAACCTATTCCGGTCTTCTTGCTTGCCGATTCTTCCTTGGTTTCTTCGAGGGTGGTGTCTTCCCCGGACTCGTGCTCTATCTATCCTACTTTTATCCTCGATACAAAATGAACCTGAGGTGAGTCCCGATCCAACTCAGAATAACATGTCCTGAGACACTTCTCCCTTCATCTCAAAAGGGTATCATCCTTCTTTTCTTCCGCCTCTCTCTCTGGAGCATTCTCGGGTATCCTCGCATTCGGAATCATCCATATGGCCGGCGTCGGCGGTCGTCCAGGCTGGGCATGGATTTTCATTCTCGAAGGGCTATTCACTGTTCTTTTTGGTTTCTCTTCCTACTGGACTCTTCCACGGTCCGTCGATACGGCGTGGTTTTTCACCGAGGAAGAGAAGAAGTATGTTAATGCGAAGCTGCTCGAGGATAATGCGCACAAGGACGAAGAGAGATTCACGTGGAAGGAAGTTGTTGAGGGGGCGAAGCTCCCGCAGGTGTGGTTTATTGCGATTGTTTTCTTTTTGAGTGGAGTTGTGCTCTATTCTTTGGCCTAGTAAGTTTTTATTGTGTAGACTCTTATCTCAGCTGACGGGCCTCGTATTTTCTCGACAGCTTTTCGCCATCTATCATCCAAGGTCTAGGTTTCACTGCTGCCAAAGCGCAGCTCATGAGTGTTCCACCGTTCGCTGTTGGCTTCGTCGTGGCAATGGTCGGCGCATACGTGTCTGACCGCTATCACTGTCGAGGCATCGTCACCATAGTATCTTCCCTTCTATGCGTTATTGGGTTTGCCATGTTCCTTGGTACGTTCTTCTGCCTCCATCTAGACATTCTTCATTATCGAAACTGACGCACCAAAATTTTTCCAGGCTCTGAATCCCACCATGTCCAATACGGCTCCCTCTTTCTCTCTATCCCAGGTACCTACACCGCAGCACCCACACTCTCCGCTTGGAGCTCAAACAATGCCTCGCCCCAAACTCGTCGAGCGACAGCTATTGCTATCGGGTTCATCATGACGAACTCGGGAGGAATTCTCGCGACATGGCTTCTCGGATCGCTGAGTCCGGCGCCGCGATATCGTTCAGCGACAATCACGTTGCTGGTGTTTTCTGCGGGTATGGCTGTGTTCGCGGGGGTGAACTTGTGGTATCTTTGGGATCAGAATAAGAAGAAGGCGGAGATTAGGAGCAGGATGAGTAAGGACCAGGAGGAGCCTGGGTTGGGTGATAGAAGTGCGTGGTTTGTTTATAATTTGTAAATTAGTTTTAGGTAGCTTTTTAATGGTGAATTGACCAAGGACTTGGTGTATCCTCGGTTTTGGGGAAGTATGTAAGCTCGATTTCGTCATCTAGTATCACTTGGGAAGCTTTCGCCACGATGAGCCTTGTCTATGAACTACTCTTCAGTACACGGAGCAGATGAGTACTTACCAGGGCGCATTAGGGCGCGTTCCAGGAGGTTCCAGGCACCACTACATACATACATAGGATCATAGACACGGGGATCCGGAATCCAGGCTGCCAACTGCTGCCAAGGATGTTTGACAATGAAACTTTCTTGGCCTGGGGCAAGCCTGGGGTATACCCCACATTCTCCGCGCTCATTCATAAATGAGCGAGCATATATGTATGTATCATATGTAGTTATCATATGTATGTAGTATGATGGTCATTGAATATCTTCGGTATCCTCAGTTTTGAGAAGTACGTACGTAAGATTGATCTCGTCATCTGGCAGTGGTTACACCCTGGGAAGCTTTTGCCACGAGATTTCGATTAAGCCTTGGCCTTGTCTTCAAGCTTGTCTATCATAGACTACCAAGTCGTACGTACTCTTGAACGTTAACTCAGATCTCCGTGTATAGGTGGTCGAACAATACGAGTGTGGTGAAGATATCTCGCTTCCTGCCAAAGCAATGCCAAAGTCTACATAGTCGACTTCTATCTGGTCCTTGTTCTTGATATGGAAGGCCCGGGCTATTCAACGACGTGCAGTGCGAGTCTATTCTCGTCTGATCTTCTTGAACCCAAGTACACAGGTAGCATTTTGCATTGAAGCTGATGATATTGCATCATGTAAGTACGTCCCTGTATGCTGCATTCGTATTCGACTCCCTCTATCGTTGAGCGAGCTCAGGAGCTCAGACCTACGACCACCTTTGGCATTCACCTCCAACCCAAGTCACTGTAGCAACTGATATCACGGAAAAACGAACGGCGTCGCAACGAAATGTGTTGGATCGACACGAAGCACCTCTAGGTCTTCCACACCCCACACCCCACACCCAAGGAGCGGTTTCGAGTGTGGGAGTATAGCTCAAGGCAACCGTACTTAAATATATCCTCTGTAGACAACCTAAGGTGTTTCCTTCTCTTTCTTGCAGTGGTTTCCAAATGGGACTTGGCTGGGCTGGAACTTGAAGTAAGCTCGTGTTCACTGGCCTGGCGAATCTTTGCAACCTATCTAACTTGAATATCATCTTAAGATTAGACCATTCGTTGGTGTTTTGCTGAAGCTATGCCTCCGGTGAGTGCTTGGGCGTAGTTATGTACGTTGCTTTAGAAGACTGACTCATCCTCGCTCGGATCCCGGTTGGTTACAGACTCGGACAACCCAACGCACAAGTCCAATGAGCCCGCGGCCTGCTGCTGTGTATCTTCTCGTGGCGGTGGTGTACTTTACAGTTCAGCTAGGCCTTCGAGCGAAGATCGTTCAGCTGAATCAATCTTCCTCGTATACACTACAGAAGATTATCACTCAGCAAATCCCTAGTGATACGTTTATTCTGCCGATCCTTGACTTGAAAAGACATTCGCTTTCTTTGTGTTCGGGTTTACCACAGAAGTCTGGTAGCTGCGAGACTCTGGCTTTGCCGCCACCTCCGGAAACTGGGGCTCAGGCTACGGCTACTGCTGCTGGTGCGATTACTACTGATATGCGATCTGGATCCATGGTATCAGTGACAGCTGCTGCAGTGCAAGCAAAGTCATCATCATCATCTTTTCCAAGTTCTGATTCTGATTCTGATTCGGCTGGTACGACTTCGAATTCAAACTTTCCTTCTTCTCCTACTACTACTTCTACCTTGACCTCTTCACCTACACCTACGAGTACTTCGATTACCCCGACGAGCTCGGCCTCGGATACAGAATCATTGCCTACAAGTGCTAGTGTAACAACCGAGACGGTAACTGCTTCCCCTACACCCAGTAGTACATCCAATAACGACGGTTCTGGGGTAAGTCCCATGCTTATTTTCATTTTCACGATATCATACATATTCACTGATCCCAGCAGAGTGGTGACAACAGCAACAGTGGCGGATTTGGTGGTGGTGGTGGCGGTGGCGGTGGTGGAGGGTTCAGAGGTGGGCACGGCCATGGTGGTGGATTCGATTCGGAGCATCATGATGGTACTAGAGGTCGTGGTGGTGGTAGGCGCAGCTTGAGCTTCCAGGGAAGCCGTGAGGTTTGTTGATTTTTCCAATTCCCGGTTCTTTTTTTTTGTTATCTGATCTTTGGGTTGGGCATTCTTGTTAGTTCCGTGCCAGTAGGCGAGAGAATACCGGATTTCTCGAATCTGATATTGGATCTCCGTCGAATACGTGTGTATTGGCTTTAATCTGGCCGAAATACGTGTACGTGTATGAATGCCTCCGACTTCCCCAAGTTGGGTACAAACTAACCAACTCATAACTCATAACTCATAACGTACAGATTAGATTATACAATCCGCGAAGACATCACCCTCCTCTCATTCCAAGTTTGGATATTAGGCACCACAATCGCAGGCTTGAGATACAAAAACGTCGCCCTTATCCTCGCAGCATTAGTCGACCACACTCTTGTCGTCATATGGTATCTCTTCCGTGTCGGAAGCCAAGAAATCTTACCTTCGTATTTTCGGTATGTAATTGATGATGGGACTTGTCCTGAACTTGGAACAATGGCAACAATGGTATCTGGTTCGCGGGCAGAGCGTAGTAGTACTAGCAGGTTAGAGATTTCTAGCCTTGCGATGGATGCTGTGGTGTTGGTGGTGTTAGCTTACCTGACATATATGCTGGTAACGGTGCGTTTGTGATTCAATTTCTTATAGTTAATTGACTACCCATAAATGATCATTTTGAGCTAGATGCGAGGATGGAATAGCTCTACCATACTAGAGTCTGGTTCTCACAAAACAGTCGACATGATATTGACGACGATAATCCAGCTTTCGACATTTCTAATTCCTGTACCAGTCTGCTTATGGATAGACAATCTATTCAATGGCGTCTCTGCTCATTTTTCAAGTCATACTGGGTTATACAAAGGGATTGCGTTCGTGGAAATCCTGGTGAGCAATTTCCATTGGGTCTTAGTATCCGAGTCGTTCATTCATCATTATTTTGGCGATAGTTTCTCTTTCCATTGATATTCACGGTCAGATACTTGCTCTCCAAGCAACCCTTGATAACGCTCAAGTTCGGTGTGTAGATCTTGACTGCTCTACGTCAGAGCCGGAAACAAGTATTGAGGATCACTGCGGCTATATTTGTGTTATACGTGCTCGGATTCAGTCTGATCTTTATCTCAACATCATTCCGTTTGGTTTTTGTTACATGGCCTTTCTTTGGTGCTACAGCCGTCATCGCTATTGTGCTAAGCATCGCCATAGTTGTGTCGGGTATGATATGTTGGTTTGTGCGTAATAGCGTTGAAGGTAACAGTGGTCAATTTCTCGTCATCCGTTTGTTATTTTCTCATACATATACATGGGCTCCACAGGTAGTTTCCGAGCAATTCAAGACTCTGAGGAACGCAATATCTCTCAATATCCAACAGACCATTTTACGGAACCACCCGTCAGTACGCCCCCTTTCGCTCATTTACCCCGAAGAAATGCTACTTTTGTCCGTTCCATGATGAGGGTGCGCACATCTAAAAGACGACAAACGCCGACTTCACTTGGCTCGCCGAACAGGTCTCAAGAAGAGAATCCTTCGCCTGTCGACGATCAGGTGTATCCTGAGATCGCGCAATACATGATGGACGGCCCGTCGTTGCCTTCTCCATCCGTAGCTGCAGCTGTGTACAATTCATCCCCGGCGCGCGCAGACTCTCCCATGAAACCACTCGAGTCGCCAGGGGCTGTTTACTATAACGATAACGACCACGTTCCGGGCCAAATCGACGGCGGGGTTCCGCTTGTTCCACCACCAAACACTTCGCTCGTCCGCACTGCTACCTTCGGAAGTGTTGCATCCTTTGACACTTTACCACAATATCGATCTCTTAGTCGTGCGAGTGCTACTCAGCAGACCTTGGCCATGCAACAACAGATCTCCGGGCCAACAATTGTAATAATACCTCCTGACTCTGGGCCGCCCAGTCGACCCGTATCCTACAGTGCTATCATAGGACCAGAATGGACTCCACCGAGTTATACTGCTCATGTGAGGGAAGATGTCTGAAGGATTGTAGAAACAGATAACTTCACTGGACCATTTTTTTGCTCCTGGCTTCGTGAAAAAGAACATAACTTATTAAAATCTCGCTGTATCTATAAGTACATTTCCATTCCCAAGTTTCTTTCTTTTTCAGACAATTCAGTCCTTTTTACCATTGCTGCCAATGCTTCAATGTTCTTGGTTTTTCACAGGTGCAGCTCCCGTGCTATGCGAGCGGCTGTCATAGATCGGATGTGAGACGTGTCCCAGCTGCAGAGCCGTATGAGACGAGCCATCTTCAGGATCATGGGCAAAGAGAAGGGCGGTGGGTGCGCTGTTACGGTTTGATGTGCGTAAGGTATTCGCGGTATCATTTACACCATCGGTACTGATTCCAAGACTAACTCGGATAATGATTAGTGTCGGTGCGATACCCTGTAGAAGCTGTAAGGTCAGCACTGTTATCATGTCATTTGGAGGAAGGAGAAACTCACGACGAGTTGGGTTAATAAAGGGTATAGATTGGGAGAGTAGATGGTGTTCAAAAGAACATTGAATACAATCAAACAGGTTGGGTAGAGTAAACCTGACTCAATTCTGCCAAATGTATAATCATGAGGAAGGTCTAGGGTTGGAAGTTGAATACTTACATAATTGCTATAATGGAGTGGTATACACTTTTAAATTGATTTTTCCGATCCTCGAGGCCCAGAACCCCAGAAATCTGGTGCTGGATCCACCATATCCTAGCAGCTAACGAGGCACTACATGAACAACATTTACAAAGAAATGATGATCTGGTGCTGCTCACCAAGGAGACACGTCAAGAGCACATTCAAGATGGTAGTGATGATCATATACGCAAATGACAGCTGGTCGGCTTTCGCATATAAGGAATTTTCGACGAGAAGAATAGAAGATGATCTTTCGTCGGATATGTGAACTCCCAAGAAGATGAATTCATACACGAGCCCGATAACTGTGTAGATGTTGTAAGATCTTCAATGAAAACACGACAACAATTGAATGAACAACAGAGATATCTTACTGTTATTTACGACATAGATGAACAGAGGGAATGCGATAATCCTCTTCCGAGACCCCCAAACAACGTAACATCGAAAGATCTGGACAAAGGCCGTTAAAGATCAACAAAGTGGAAAGAATGAATGAGCAACGAACAAGTATGGCATCTGCGATTATGCTATGATCAAAGTCACGGTGTAAGAAGAAACTCATCAGAAAGCACTTCAAGCACACAAATCTGTACATACTCTGCAAGTATGTACACGAATTGGATTGTCCATCTAGCAATTGAATCAATATGAGCAGTAAGTCCTTGACTATGTTCTCACTAACCCTGCATAATGAGTGAGTATAAGGTCATCTTGGCTGGTGAAAGATCCAGTTAAGCCGCCAAGATCGAACTCCGAATACAAATCATCTGCTGTGGTAATAATATCGAGGGCCGTTCCAATGGTGGCGAACAGAAAGAGAGCGGTAAGTGCAGTCAAGTGAAGCTTTTGGTGCGATGGTGGCCGATGATGAAGAATATATATGCTGATTCCGAATAGGATCGAATAGCAACCTGGGGAGCCATGACTAGGAGGTTATAAGCCACATTTCTTGAATAACTCACCAAAGACAAGGGTCTCGACCTAACCACCCAACGCATCATCACAACTTCAGCAAGGCAACAACGTGAACTCACCGCCGTTTGCGTCAAGAGCAACTTCAGCAGAAACCGAGAGGCTGCGCGGTCATCTTCAGAAGCCATAACTCTGAAAACTCGAGCCCACTAGGGGACCAACACGAGCAGATTTGTCCTTAGGATCGAAGAAGTCGAAGAACTTGAAGGGTGGCCACGTCGACCGTTTTAAAGACGATCAAGAAATACTATTGTTACTTGGGCTGATACCAGTATCCCTCCGGTCGATTCAATGGTAGCCGACCCTAGGGATGCCAACAGCTCGAGTTTTGAGCAGAGGTTATTGTCTGGCGAACGATTATCTTCAGCGGACTACATAGATCGGCTCGCCAGGCGCCAGGGCTAGCCGCTACAGTAGTAGGCAGAGGTCACGGTGCAGCAGTGTGTAGCTTGGTCATCTTCGGGTATCCACGTGATCATCATTATTGATCCAGGCTGAGGTTCACCTTGTTGCTGATTCAAAACCATCCTGACCTGCTGACGGGGGGCGTAGATATGCTCGGGATGCTCGTATCTCAGGTTAGTTATTTAAATGGTCACTGACTTCATCCCCCAACGCTAAAAATTAAAACTTTCACAAAAACTCCGTTGCAGAAGCCTTCCCTCGGAAAAACATAGACGTTCGCGTTAACACTGGCATGGCTTTGAACGGATGGCACGTCGGCGAGCGCGCGATACATACGAAGCTCAAGCATGTTGGGAATCCTGCTATTGACATGCTATACTCATGGATTAGTGGCGACCTCGATCCATTACATGCAGAATTTCATTCGACTAGACTTCCTTTCCTCCCCGTCACGACGCTCGATGTAGACGGACGGCCTTGGGGCTCGGTATTAGCTGCTGAGGATGGAAAGCCTGGGAATGGATTTATACGACATACGAGGTACACGACGTTGGATGTTAGAGCCAAGGTGTGGGAAGGGGATCCGTTTTTGGAGAATGTAAAGTTGTTTGGGAAGAGGGAATCGGAGAAGATGCTTGTCTCGGGGATTGGGATTGAGTTTCCGACAAGGAGAAGGAATAAGTTTGCGGGGTGGGTGTCGAGGGCGGAGAAGGTTGGTGRGGAGGGTGTATTTGA
The DNA here is from genome assembly GCA_003987895.1 of Neonothopanus nambi. Taxonomy (NCBI): domain Eukaryota; kingdom Fungi; phylum Basidiomycota; class Agaricomycetes; order Agaricales; family Omphalotaceae; genus Neonothopanus; species Neonothopanus nambi. The sequence continues at coordinate 105,258 of RCHF01000300.1, forward strand.
GATGGAGTTTACGGTGAACCAGTCTTTAGGGTATGTTCGTCGTAATTTTTTTTTTCTTTTCTTTTTTTTTTTTTGCTGTATACTCACCCTAAACTCGTTTAGAAATTGTCCTAAATACATCAACGCTCACCTGCTAATTCCCCACCCGAATACAAAACCTCAACTCAAATACCAGAATATGAACCTCGACCCGCAAGACCGCCTCCCAGACGAACTCATTGATTTCATTCACAATTCTGACACGGTGTTTCTCGGTACCACATATGCAGCACCGTCAGAAGAAGCTCAGCTTTACCCTTCGCATCTTGGGATGAATCAACGTGGTGGCCGCCCAGGATTTGTCCGTGTATCGAAGAAGGATGGGCGGACGGTGGTGCTACCAGACTATTCAGGTACGTTACGTTCTTCTCCTTCCCTACGACCCATACTAAACGTCAGACTTCATCTAGGAAACCGCTTCATGACATCTCTAGGCAACATCGAAGCTACACCCCTCGCATCCCTCACATTCCTCTCCTTCACCGACGGACACGTCCTCTACCTCACCGGAACCGCTAAAAATCACCTTGACGACGACGCGAAACGCATAATGCCAATGCACACTCAACATGCGCTCACTACCATCTCAGTGACAGGCTATTCCTTTGTTCTCGACGCATTACCTGTCCGTCAAGCACCCGGAACTACACCCCAACTGAGCCCATACAGTCCTCCAGTGAGATATCTTGCGGAGGAAGAAGATGTAATGCGGAAAATGAAGCTTTTCGGAGACTCCAAGAACGAGAAGCCCATCGTCCTTCTAACCCGAATTGAGCTGCATAGCCCAACCATCGCGACTTTCTACTTCGATTTGGAATCATCTGCAGATACGGATATGCACATTGATCCCGGTCAAGCGATTATTCTCGATTTTTCGTCGCTTCTGGGCCAGGCGGCGTATTCGCATATGGCACCGGGGAAGGAGACTTCGATTAATGATGGCCGTATTCGTACTTGGACGGTTTCTTCTACCTCGATGGTTCAGACTTTTGCTTCTTCTAACGAGAGCGCTCCGAAGTCGAGGTTACAGTTCGCGTTGACGATGCGAGAGAAACCTGGTGGTACGGTCACTGGCGCTTTGTTCTCTGTTGCTCGGGCCTTGGCAAAATCCAGACCTGATATGATGAATGATTTGGGCAAGCTCGGAGTGAGAGTTGGAGTCGTTGGTATCACAGGAACGTTTTCGCTCCCTGCGTCGTCAGCGTCCTCGCCATCAGTGACACCGAAGAAACACCTCTGGATTGGAGGAGGGATTGGCTTTACGCCGTTTTTGAGCATGCTTAGGGCGGTCATGGAACGTTGTAAAGCTGCAGATGATGCACCTGCAGGTGTTCCAGTTAAAGACCCCGAATGGGATATTCGGATGGTACTGTCAACGCGTGAACCGGAAATTCTCGTGCCTCTCATCGCCGAAGCTTACGGTCCTGGATCAGACACCCTTCCCAAACGACTCAAATTCTCCCTGGATGTTTTCACGAATCGGAAACCACTGGTGAACTTGACATTTCCCGCCGCGGTCAAGGTGACGTGGCATGCTGGACGTGTGGATGCTGGTTTCTTTCGGAGACCGGAGGAGGGATGGATTGCTGGTGACTTGAAGGAACGAGATGTGTTTTTGTGTGGACCTAAGGCGTTTGAGAAAGGTGCAATTGAAGGTCTGGGTGCTGCTGGTGCTGACGTAAACGCCGTTCAGCGAGAAAGGTTTGAATATTGATACTGGGAACGTTCAAGGATGCAACTATGCGAGTCATGGCAGTCGCTAGATGTATTATAGTAGGTTGCAGTTAATGTGTACTGTGTATTTGATATCGACCATTCTCTGTATCTACAATTCGATGTATTCTACATTCTGTCCCGAGTCAGCCCTCGGCCTTTGGGATGACAAATCATTATTAGGTAACTACAACGTTAAGCGCTTGAGTGCTAGCGCTCGCGGCTGCGTATGTATTGTCGCAACCATATCCTCGCTGGGCACGAAGTTATTTGATTTGGATTCGGACACAGTTTTTGATGGTTCGTCTTTGTAGACAATAGCATCTACTTTGCTTTATTTTCGCCCTGCTGGCGCTGTAGCAGGACGAGCAGGAACGTCTCTATCAACATATTACATCCCCCATTCTCGATGGACGTGGCCCTTCAGATATTCCGAAATCTCTTCTCACACGAGAATTGCCGCCTTGCATATAGACATACGAAGGGATGCCTTTATTCACTCGATCTATCTGGTCAAGAACGAAAACGTCTTCATTTACATATGTGTCGAGACTGATCGTTGGTTTGTAGCGATAGGTACATGAAGAACGACTGCCTACCTAAACAACAGTTTCGTATTTCTCGAGCACCTGCATCAGATGAGCCCATCGACCACCGTGCCATCCCATGATATCCTTCCACTCAGCGCTGTCACTACCAAATAGCTTCCTGAAGAAGATCAGGACACCGGCTACCGCAAAGTCAGCGAAGCACGGGACATCCCCCATCACAAAGGTACTCCCTTTGCGCATCCATGCATCCACACCTCTCCAACCCTCCTCGAGCTTCTTCCACTCCACCGCCTTTTTCTCTCCTTTCGGGAACAAATCTTCCATCTTAGCACCGACCAAAGCCTCTCGGGTACGACGGAAGTACTCCGCACTACGCGGGTTCAAACCCCAAGTCACCTGAGGCAAAACAAATTGCCACAAAGCGTCCTGCTTGCCCAGGAAGGCCTCGATGAACGCAGCGGTGAACGCTTGCGTACCGGTAGGAATGAGAGCGGGCTTGTTCGGATACGTTTTGTCGAGGTATTGGGCAATGAGGAAAGAATCCGCGATAACTGCGCCTGTAGCATCGTCGTGGATGACAGGGAGGGTGTAAAGGGGGCTACCATCAGGCTTTGTTTCTGTAGGGATGGCGCCGATTTGCTTGCAAGTAACCTCGACATCGGGGAATTCGACCCAGACGGTCTTGTAAGCGACGCCCTTGTAGTTAAGGGAGTACCTAAGTGAATATGAGAAAAAGCATTGCAGGAAAAGAGATGAACCTACCTCGCTTTCCATACATTGAGATTCCATCCGTTGCCTTTGCGCTCGGAAGGGAAGTCGTACAAGGTAATCATGTTTTATGAATGCAGTAGCAGAGAAGATTAGCTCAGTAAGGAATAGAATATGATGCTTGTGCTGGGATGAAAGAATGAGGCAGCTTTTATATGAAGAGATTTTGTGAGCTCCCAAGAGAGTCACGTCGCATATTTAGAAACGAAAGCTCGAAGGCAGAGCTTTCAAGAACGTCACGCCGCAATATCTGTAAGGGAAACAYCTAAAGTCCGAGTGTCGAGGTGCGCACTACTCTCATGAGCGGTGGTAATTCCTGAGACCTTACCGGAATAAGCACACCCTTGGACTTACGAGAAAAAAATATGTATAAGCTGCCGCTTAAGAGAGCTCCTATGCTGATCAGCGTTCTGCAAAGTGCAACAGACAAATTCGAGGATCACCTGATATTCAGTCCTCGCTGACAGCAAGTCACCGAACCTGGTCACGAAAAGCCATTTGTACTGAGTCAGCGACATATAGTATTATAGAACTGCTCGTGTAAAGGTTACGTAGTAGGGTTGAAGATTCAATATTGATGCTCCGCAGGCTCCACACTAGCCGGAGGATAAAAAGGCCAGACCCAGAAGTCCTTTGTTGCTCAACGGCTAATCGTGCTGCAAGGTTTCCATGGTAAGTATATTGGCACTGGAAGATCCCCTCGTGTAGCACGATTTGAAGAACTAGAAAATCTTGTCAGATATCGGGCCTGTGCTGACGCACCTGTGTTAAGGGGTCGTCCCATAGATTCAAGTACCTGTCACGCTATTGCTGAGAAATTCTATTCTCTAGTCATGACTGACTCCACAACCCACGCGTAGTTCCTTGGTCTGACAAAATCAGTCAATTTCGTGAATACGTCGAGCATCAAATTAAGGTTATCCGGGATATTTTCTTAATTTCAAAGCTTTCTCGTATCGTACAAGCCTGTAGAGAGAACCCATAAATCGTGCTTTTCTGTAAAGAGATTGGCACCAGACCTACGGGCACAAAAACCGACAGGAGACCACATCACGCTCTCCCAGCCATCCACGACTCTACCACGGACACACAAAGCTCTAAGTTAGCTCGCATCATTGAGTACTTCGACGAAACATACCCCGGGCTTGCATTGATTCCTGCACCCACGAGCGCTTGTGCCACATTTCAAAGTTCAAAGACCAAGCTCTATCCGAGTCTTATGACAATTCCTACAGTCCCGAAGACGATGGGATCCTTTAAGCTTAAACGTTTGAACCCTGTTAGAAAGAAGCAATGCGAGTGTGCGCAGCTGACAGATTTCGGGGTGACCATGGGGGATGTTTCCCAGAAGTGAGAAGACAGTGGAAGAAGTTCAAATTCAAATCCAACCCGACCTGAAATGCTGCGATCCGTCATCTTCCGGCTGAGTCAGCAGTGCCACGTGCACTTTCACATCCGACAGTCCGACTCTTCGCCCAACGAACTCCGGGCGGCTTGGATCGCTGAGAGACTCCAGAGCTCCATGTCTTATGTATAAAGTACCCCTCAGTCACTTGAGGTTGTTCTTCCTTCGGATATCCATGCGGCCGCTTCTGTCGAAAGTACTAGCTGTGGTTACTTGGCCCCAGGCCCATGATCGTCTGAATTGAATTAGATGTAGAAGCATAAGATAGTTTGAACTACAATGGACCAATATTCACACAGGAGGTATGTCAGCGCATTCCATAACTCTTAATTACCTGATAGCTTTCGACTAATGAAGTCATATTGACCTCCACCCTGAAGTAGCGGCGAATCACGAAGTCAGACACGGCCATATGGGAAGGAAGGACGGAGATTGGTCGCAAAGAACTACGGAAAAAGCCCGACTGTCTCGAATCGTGCTTGTTCTGTTCTAGGAATGTCACCGTAGAGAATCAAGTACTTGCACGCGGGTTCATCCATTTTCAGTCGGCGATAAAGATGAACGAATTAGTATAAGTTATAAGATATATAAGATATTCGTAGTTTAGGGCTACTTAGTATAACTACACTTAGCGCGGAGTTTGCACCTTCATCGCAGCGAGTAATACATTCAGATTCATGATAAACTTTCCATCGACCTACTAGAGCTACATCCAGCTAAGTTGCCTAGTACTAGGCTTGAGTACACCATCCTTCCCTTCAAGTACTTCGGCGTGACAGCATCCAGACATTCGTTTTCTTGAATCCTCAGCTTACTCAACCGCAGTATCTCACCGGCGTAAAAGAATCCATGAGGCCGGAGTTGTCTAGGAAAAATAGGTAAAGTTAAGGTAAAGTCTGACATTCAAGATGAGCCCTCGGAAATGACAATGTCAGAATTACATACAGGACAAACGCGTCGTCTAAAACACCCACCGGATGTCGCTATAGGCGCCGCACCACTCTTACTACGTACAATGAGCGGATCGATAATCGATCGTAGTCAAATTGCAGTGGTGTATAACGAAACGATGGTGCCCACAACTGCAGCAGGAAACCGAGTATACGGTCAGGTCCCTGAATTGTATGCAGGGATAGTGACTCAGTGAACGGAAACTGATCGAACACCCATTGTGAAGAACTCACTAGTTGGAGTATGTATTGCGAGACCGAAGGTTTCGCGTATTTCAGATAAGCTGACCACGCTGTTCTGACCCAGTATCCTTCAGGAATGGATAAGAAGGTCGACTATCACAACGGGTTTAGCTTAAGCCAGCCCAAACGGAGGTTAGCCAGTGGAAAATTTAGTTTCAAAATGTTTTGACAGGGTTCTTCTCGTACTTTGGCTGGTTGAAGAAGTATGGGCTAACGCTGAGGTCGGGTTCGATGCCGTACTTCGGTCTCGATTACTTTCGTGGTCACCGGTGAAATTGTGGAATAGCAAGCTCATATGAATTCCTGGTGAGAGCGCGTAGAAAGCTACATTTAAATGTTCCTTACTTACTTCAAAAGTTGTACTAAGCGAGTACCCGGCGCACGTTCGAGTTTTCCTGAATCAATTCGCCTGAAATTGTACCCAAAGTCTGTTCAATCCAATCCAGCTGACCCTCTTCTACTACACATCGACTAGTGCGTATTTCTCAAGTGCTTCAAGGAATCTTCCCCACCTCCCGTTGTGCCAACTCAAGACACTCTTCCATGTCTCGCTGTCACTGCCCTGTGTAGTCCTCACTAACAGGAGAACGCCCAAAAGGGCCCCGTCTGCAAAGCACGGAGTATCTCCCATGACGTATAAGTTCTCCTTCATCAAACTATGGAGGCCCCCAAGCCATGTTTCCACCCCTTTCCAAGCATTTGCCTGCTCCTCTTCCGAGATGATCTTGTTCATGTCAGGTGAAGATCCATACCTGCGTACCAGGTTTCGCAACAAGCCCTCTTGCATGCTAAGGCTTAAGTTCTGAAAAATCTTGTTCTGAAGCAGGGGAAATATCGGCCCGAATATCTTCAAAGAAGCGTCCGCAAAGGAGCCCTGAAGGACTCGTGTACCGGGAGGTACAAGCTTTGGCGTATCTGGATAGGTTTTGTCGAGATATTCGGCTATCAAGAGCGAATCGGCCACAGCCGCTCCGGTAGAATCATCATAGATCATAGGAACGGTATACCGAGGGCTACCATTTGTGTTCGTCGTTGTAGGCGGAACTCCTAATTTTTTGGCTTCTGGTTCAATATCATCGTATTCAATCCAGATTGTAGTATAGGGGATGCCTTTATATTGGAGGGAGAATCTGTGAAGCCAGTTATTACTAGCAAAGAAATGAAGATGAACCTGGAATAGTCGAACCGGGTCTTTAAAACGTGGGGTGAATAGGTATGTCCAGGGTAGAGCGATGGAAGATCATATAAAGTGATCATGTTGTTCCGCTCTTACAATCACTCGAAGGTTACCGATGAGTACGAACCCTTTTATACTGCTTCCTATCCTGCAACGTTTCCAATGCTTCTTGATGGCAGACGTGGGATATGCGGTTGTAGAACGATCGATATCGCCGGGTTTAATTACTCTCATTTCAAGGGCAGCCTATGCAAGAAAAGCGTTCAGAATATATAAGTAGATCAATCCTTCCGAAGGTACTATATGACTTACTTTCATGGAGATATAATCCAGTGCAGGTGTAGCTTCAAGAGCAAGAGTCCCGTGTGATAAGTTTGAGAGAAACCTGAACCCGTAGATCAACATAGAGAAACTCGGAGATCTTCGGCTCAGGACCTCATTCATCAGTATGGTAAGTTTTAGGGGCCTCACCCCCTTGAACAGGCGCTCAAAACGCTCGCAGAACATTGTACAGCCCAAAGAAAAGTGCTTCTTTTCTTCACATGACGAGATGCTGATCTTGTTAGGTGATAAGATGTTACAATAGGGTACTTCAGCAACGCCTGGCAAATCTACTCCACAGGGCAAAACTAAGCGAATGCCTGGCCGGTTCGGAGCAGGAAGCAGTTGCCAGAATAGTATTTGCAGTGTCATGTGCGCTGCCGTGATACTGCCTTTCGAATACTGAAGAACATACAGGACAGACTAATAGGCTTCACGTCTGTACAGGAATGATTTCTGGACATGTCGTGCGTGTAGAGCATAGGATACGAGAGAATCTGAAGGCAAAGCATCTCTTACAAGAGCGTCTGAAAGGATGGTGAAAGGAGGTGGAGCCAAGGTGAGAACTCATCAAGAAGTTTGGAGCGAGTCAAAGGACGGCCAAAACTAAGCGAGTTTCGGACAGGGCAAAACCGTTGCTGAAGTACCCTAATGTACTTACTGAGTTGAAATAGCGTATCAAATAATCGAAAAGGAAGAGGCATGGTGACTCGGAGGTTGCTAACAAACATTCCCGATAGTGTATTCAACATAAGATCCGAAGCTTGGATGAAGACCCTAGAAAAGCACAGCCGCATAGGGAGGTCCTCAAATTGGATAGCAAGTGACATAATCAGATTGCGAATATTGTGAGAGATTCTGAAGTATTTCGTATGAGCCATTGACTTGAGGCGCGTTCATGAAGCACGAACTTGGCTGAGGTGCTGGAGGATAAGCGGACAAAGACGGCTGCAGAGCTATACGGTGCGCGAGAGTAATTTCTTCATCACTTCCGATCAAGTCTCCGGCTGGATACTGAGTTTGAGGCAGCAAGGGACTGTCTAAGCATGAAAAATCCGTGGTCAACGGCTGTGAGAGCATGAACTCGGTGGACTGGTCTAGAAGTGCGCTGACTGAACCATCTGAGCACAGGCTATAGGCTTCTGGACTGACAGAAGCTAAGGTCCACTGATTATAAAGCGCCCAGAGATCGCAAAAAGCGTTCTCAGACTCTGAATAAGCCTGGGTTGATTCGGGAGAATTGGGCTGAGTCCACAGCTCATTTATGCTTTGAGAGAACAAATCTGTGTCGTCGTACGAAGGAAAAATCATAGTGGAGTCGTGTGGGATCAACGGTTCGGGAAGGGATGGGTTTTGTAGCTGCTCGATTCCATATAGCTTCTGACGTGAGACTTCTGGGTCATTGATGTAGACACATTCGCGGCCACGAGCACAACATTTCGTGCAGGGAAACAGCAAGTCACACTTGATCTTGGATTCTGCACAAGCCTGATGTACCCCATTCTTCAATTCGGTATACTATCAACCTGGGAGAATGAACGCACCTCGCAGGATCTTCTTCGAGATTTATGCCCACCAAGTCTACATGTCGTCAAGAACGGTCGTGCGCTAGAGGAAGATGCAAAACTCACGATTCGCCACAAGTTTTCCTATGACGAGCAAGAAGATCGCTACGAGTAAACTCTGCGCCACATATCTGTGGTCACATAATATCAGTCATGATCTACCACAACGCTTCCAGGACATACATTACACCCGTAACATCTCTCGTTCGTGTCTAACACCATACCTTCAAGTTAGCTTTTATTCAGCCAGAAAGAGTGATACGTACGAGATCTCATATGTCTATTTAAATGCGTCGTCCTTGTAAACTTTGCCGAACACATCGTGCAACATTTGGTCTCTCAGATTATCAGCGTAAGCTTTCTTTCTTTTTCTTTCTCAGAGAGTATAACACGACTCACCTGAGGAAGAGTGGGCGAATTACCTTTATGACTGCGTAGCCGAGAGCTTGGCGCCATTGTAGAACCTCCGTTGGGAGGGATTTTGTTCGAAACGAGCAATTGAATCGGCGAGCGGCGGGGGACTCTTCGTGACGAAAAGCGCTGTATATATCCTCAGTCTCTTCGATTCAGAGCGGGCATGGGTATTTCATATAATATCCTAGCTTTTAAGACGAAATTCTTGGTAGGTGAAGCCGGCACAAGCCACCTCCGTCACACCTCTCGATATGCCCGAGCAATCCAGCCCCAGTGACAGGCATGCCGCGTGTCGGAAGTCCCAAATACGAGCATTGAATTTGTCCTAGAACCTCAACCCTGAGTAGAAGTGAAGAAGAGAGCAAGATAAGTCAACTTTCGCTGCAGATGTTGGATGAACGGATGAAAACGCCAAAAGTATCTAGGCACGCTTGGTTTGGTTCGCTGACGTAACACAGCTCCGCCGGCAACGGAGTCCGGAAATTACCGTAGAGTATTCGGGCGCCTATAATAAGCGCCTTGGGATTTAAAGAAAATCTATCTGAATGGCTAATGGCTGCTGGATGTTTGTGACGGAGGATTCAGTATATTCTCCGAGGAAGCGTACAAAGAGCTTTCACAAGTTCTGCAGCCCTTGCAAGACCCTTCAAGAAGTTCTAAGATCTATAAAAGCTATCGGAAATCATTAACAGCAGAAATGTAAGCGCAGCATTGCAGGTCTTCTTCCGCCTATTCTACCGATTTTGGAGAAATTGTTCTATGAATTCGCCTACACTATCCGGCAAGCCTGGGACTAAAATCCAACTACTCCAAACGGGTTTCTCTTGCGATTGACTCATTGTAGTAATGTTTGTCCCACCTGCTGCATCGAATGGACTATCTGTAGCCCAAGTCCGCCGAACCCACATACCAACACAACGAATGAGAGCAGAGAAGGGACTAGAGCTAAGCGACAGACTAGAAGGTATTAGTTTTTATTCCAAGGCGCCCACAAACTGCAGACTGAAGCGTCTTTTCAATCCATCTTTGATTGTGGCGCAGAGAATTGAGGGTGGCTTCAAGATCCGATATGAGTTAGAGCTGGTACGTGAACGCAAGGGAGCGAAGAACGGAAGCCTAGCGATATCTGAGGAACGAGTGCTTGACGCCACAATGTTTCTGCTAAATGGGCCGTGACATAGAGATCAACCCAAGATCAACCTAAGTGGAGTCTTTTAGTCCACAAAGTGTTTCCATTGAAAGTCGAATAAAATAATAGGCTATATTTCGATTCTGTACGCATCGATGTCCATCGACTTTGTAGTGGTTCATGAGAAGAGTGGCGTGAGAACAACGAGTGAGATCTTGAGACTTTGTCAGCTCCCTTGAAATCAAACATGATCAAATTAATGAGCTTAGCCGAAGTCTTTTTTAAACTTCTACTACTGCCACCCTCTCCAGTCGTTCGCTGAGTTTTTTTTCCTCATAGGAAGTTGAAATTACTTACAAGGTACCTCATCTACTAAAACTGATACGGATCTTGAAATTTTGTGGACGAATACGAAAAGCCGTCCTTCCAATTGGACGGCTCAAGATTGAGTTTAACCCACAAATCCGATTTGCTGAGGTACGTACTTGGATCCGTAGATACGCCTGAGCGCACCCAAGTCATCTTCTAGGAACGAAATATCACTGAAGAAACCCACCTTCTAGACAGCTTTCTGCTCGTACACATTTTGCCTCGCGAGCCCTACATTCAGGCAGGGTTACTTAGATGTGATAGTTTGTCTCCAGAGATTTGATCCCTGCTGTGGTGGGTTCCTTCCTTATCAGCGACCGCCTATTTGATCTTTCCCCATTTCATTTTCACTAAATGTCCCCGTGTAAAGATAGCCTTACTCAACTCGTATGGACCAGCTCAGTTCAAGCTTTTTGGGGAACATATTTCACAAAAAAAATGAACGAAAAACACGTTCGCAATTTTAACTAGCGATTTCTCTTGGTTGCAGGCGCTGAAAGGCAGTATTTTCCGTCCTTCATATCCGTTACGGCTCTCATCTTTGGCTTCCCAGATAGACGCGCTTTAGTATCCCCGATATCTTAGTGCTCAACCTTGTTTAAGGTCAAGGTTCCCACCGAGCCATCCTCCGCCGAAATGCACGCGAATTGGTCTGATGATATGATAATGCACATAATTGTCGAATGAGGTCTTGGGGCGTTTCTTCATACATTCCCATTGAACCTCATCAGTATTCTAGGCGGAAACACGCTGGCTTTTTAGATCACCTAAGCTACTAGCTGTTCTCTCAACTTGAAGTTCGAGATACTCCCATTTGTGAGTAGCTCAGTAAAAGGAACCCAGGTGATTTATATTCGCAGCTTCCCAAGGGGTCAGTCAAGTGATTAAACACGGCTATCGAGGAATGGTATGTCTCCTCATACGTCGATACGAATTTTTTGGTGCTCACCCTCCATAGCATTGGGCTCAATTGTCTCGGATTGTCCAATGTTCTCTTCATGTTTTAATTTATGAACTAAGTGCGCCACGCGACTTGCGATACGCTCACGGGACTGCATGCATAGTGCTTCTCGTACGCGCATGCCTCGTGGAAGTTCTTCTAGGTCTGGAGTGCTTCTTTTCAAGACATGATCTTTCTATTGAAACAAACGACCCCGGGAAGCCTAGAAGTTGTGATTCAGAAGGTTTGGACAATCTAGGTCACTGAAGGCCTCTCTGCGAGTACCACACTACGTAGAGAAAACGTATACGCAAAAAATTTGGTGCGAAGCTCATGATATAAGTACCAGGCAAAGGACTTGAATTTTGTGGTCAATTTGAAGTGTTTCGAACTGGCAGGCATTTATCGAGTAATTTCTAATACGTAAGCATCAACATCCCGGATCAAATCGAAACTCGGACCAGTCACGTTTCTCGATACGGAGAAGCCGCGCTGGAATATTTTGACCCTCGGATTGCATTTTGCTCTCTACACCATCTTACCCAGTAATCGCTGGCGAGCTGGCAACGGTAAAGTCTTGATATTGCTCGGTCTACTTAAATTTTATTAACATTTAGAGGTTTACGCGATTCTCTTTCACTTGTGCTTCTAGCAAACGAGGCAATAGAATACAAAGAGGAGACTGGTTCGGACGGGTCCAGAATCATTCGTTCAGAGCCAAATCTCATTTATTTAATCGGCTTGAACAGATCCGAACCCTCGCCTGAAATTCGATTTAGCAGGCCTGCATAGCTCTAGGTACGGGGAATGCGTGCGGTTCTACCGCATCACTGCTACCCTTCACAAACGATTCATGTCCAGTGGCCTATTTGAAAACGCGCGATTCGTTTCCAAATCCGTGCTTTACCGCTCTCTAGATCGGACTTCATTCACCAAGAGATTCTTACGCATTCGTTTAGGTTATCTTCGCTCATTATAAAAACTTGTCGGACTCTTTCTTTGGGTATCTCGTCTTCGATGTACTCTGGTATGGACCTCCCTGGCTCACCACAACTTCAAATACCTGTATTCGCAGGACAAGGATCTTCTGCAGCTACGATTTCTCTAGCTTGCGAAAAGGCGATCCGCGATTCTAGCTCCGGACACGGCTCGACGCTATTGACTGTCTGCTATGAAGCTTTCTTGACAGAAGTCTCTTCGCTGTCCCAACCAGAGCTTGAGCAGAGCGGTATTGACCTGAATGATTTCAGAACAAGAGAAGCTCTTCTCTCATGTGCTCCACGTTATCATGACAATCCAATAGTCTCGAGTTCGACCCTCGTTTTGATGCAAGCACTTAACTATCTTCAATTCGTACAAGCTTTCGGTCACGAGAACAATTCCTTGACACCCTTCAGCGATGTGCTAGAGAGACAGGCATCTACCGGTGTAGGAGTCTTGGGGTTTTCGTCTGGAATTCTTGTCGCTTGCGTTGCCGCCTCTTCCTCTTCGACCGCCAAGTTCATAGCTTTATCTCTGGAAGCGTATCGACTAGCTTTCTGGATTGGTTTTCGGGGCCAAATCTACCGCTTGACGTCGACTTCGTCTGAGAAAGACCTGAAGTCACCTTGGAGTCTGGTGTTCGTCGGGATGAGCATTCAAGATGCGGAAGAAGCTCTATTGAGTTTTGAGGCGGTAAGCTGTGATCTACTCAAAACTTTATTACGTATGTTAAACTCTTATATAGAAGACGGGTACAGTTCGTTCGAGACCGACGGAAACTCCGAGACTTTACATAACCGCCGTCATAGACAGTTCGTGCGTCACTATATCTGGTCAGCCCACCGCCCTAGCCGATTTCTCTACCGAGGTCGAAAAGATATTTGGCCGGTTCGTCACTATTCGACCTACTTCCGTTAACACACTTTACCACTCTGTTCTTCACGGGAATGGTGATACACGCAACCAGGTCCTCAGTGACATCGCCCGTCGGAGCATCCAATTCCCAGATCTCACCGACCTAAGGGCACCAATACGCTCAACAGTCACCGGGGAGCTTTTAAGCCCCTCTGCATCTTCGACTCGATCTCTGTGCGAGCTCGTGGTAGATATGCTTTTTATCCAACCTGTTCGATGGGATCTCGTCGTTAAGAAGGTCATTGAAGTCTTACCTCATGATGGCACAGTGCGCTTGGTGAATTTCGGACCGAGTTCAGGGCTATCACGAAGTTTAGAGAGGGCATGTCCCAGGGACCGTGTGCTTATGCTGGACTTCAGCAGCTTGGACGAAAAGACGTTTCTACAGAAGACCCCGAAGCAGGAACCTATTGCTATTGTTGGCATGGCTGTTAATATGCCTGGATCACCTAACGTATCAAAACTTTGGGAGGTGCTTGAAAAGGGTATAAACACTCTGCAGGAGGTAAAACATTCGAATTTTTATCACAGCCGGTTCTCTGACGATAAATTTTAAGATTCCTGAACATCGTTTCAAAGTTGCTAATTACAATGCTAATAACGACCGGAATCCCAGACGGCAAATGAAGACCCGTACCGGAAATTTCATCGAGGGGGTGGACGAGTTCGATCATCATTTCTTCAAGATAAGTCCCCGAGAGGCCAAGAGCATGGACCCGCAGCAACGAATCCTCTTGCACACCGCTTATGAAGCATTGGAGGACTCGGGCTACGTGCCTAACGCCACTCCATCTTCCCGCCCAGAGATGTTTGGGTGCTACGTTGGAGTTGCGACTCATGACTATATCCAAAATCTTCACAACGATATTGATGTCTATTACAGTACAGGTGCGTTGATCTGTGTCGAAACAGAACTGTAGGTTCATTGATTCAAATTAGGAACCCTCAAAGCTTTCCTGAGTGGTCGGATCTCGTACGCCATGAAGTTCGGCGGTCCATCTGTCGTAATCGACACAGCCTGCTCTTCTTCTACTGTTGCGATTTATCAAGGGGCGCGTGCTTTGATGAATGGTGACTGCGACTCGGCATTGGTCGGAGGAGTAAATGTCATCTCAAGCCCAGATGTACGGTAAATTATCGCTGGAAATTTTCTAGGGCATGCTAACTTTTCACCCAGATGTTCATAGGACTCGATCGAGGTCATTTTCTAAGCCACACAGGCCAGTGCAAAGTCTTTGATGAATCTGCAGACGGGTACTCAAGRGGAGAAGGCTGCGGCATGTTCGTCCTTAAGCGACTCTCGGATGCTCTCTCCGAGAACGACAACATCCTAGGCGTCATCAGGGGCATAGAAGTMAATCAAAGCGGACTCGCTCATTCCATCACTCATCCCCACGCGCCTACCCAGATGACTTTATTCAAGCGCGTCCTCGAAAACGCCGGAATAGACGCTGATCGCGTCAACGTCGTCGAAGCTCATGGCACCGGGACTCAAGCCGGTGACCCAAGTGAACTGAAGAGCATCCGGGGCGTTTTTGCGCTTGATCGAGATGCGAGTAATATTCTTCATGTAACCTCTGTCAAGGCTAACATTGGTCATCTGGAAGCTGCGTCTGGGGCCGCCGGGTTGGCTAAGTTGTTGCTGATGTTCAAACATCGCATGATCCCTGGGCAGATTTCACTTCGGAATTTGAACTCTAATATCGCGCCTCTAGCGCAGGATCATATGGCCATTGATCGAGTGAACGTACCCTGGAGACCCTCACATGAAGGTATGACTCGCACAGCATTGCTGAACAACTTCGGTGCAGCGGGATCAAACACGGCTTTGTTGGTCGAGGAGCACATTCGAGCCCCACGAGAATCTTCCCCAGCCCAGATGGCATTCGTCTTTGGGTTTTCCGCCAAAGATCAACCCGCACTAGGGAGGATGCGTCAAAAATACATCGACTGGCTCGAAGATGATAGGAGTGAAGATATCCCCCTCAAGGACATTGCCTACACTTTGACGGCTCGACGCCAGATATATCCTTACCGACTCGCAGTCACTGCTCAAGACCGGAAGGAACTAATCACCAAACTCCAGAAAGCGCCCATATCAGCCCCGTTTAGCACCTCGTCGAGGTTCGTGTTTGTTTTTTCTGGTCAAGGCGGTCAGTACATGGGTATGGGATCCACCTTGTATCGGACTTCGCCGTTGTTCAAAAAGCGCATCGACGAATGCCATTCCATCCTACTGTCCATGGGATTCGTAGGCATCCTTGGAATCATTTTAGGTGCTACGGAATCCGAGCGGTTTTCATTGAATTCTGTGGAAGAGTTCGAAGGTTATCAGACCGCGATTGTATCGTTAGAATACGCTCTCGCCAGTCTGTGGCAGTCGTGGGGTGTAATCCCGATGGCTGTCAGTGGTCATAGGTAAGGGCTACTGTCGTCATTCCACCGTAACGAATTCTAACACAGCAATCTCTTAGCCTGGGCGAATACACGGCTCTGATTGTTTCTGGCGTACTGAGCTTAAGGGGAGCCCTCACATTGGTTGCTCATAGAGCCCGTTTGATGTCTCAGAGGTGTGCCTTCAACTCCAGCGGGATGATTGCGGTCAATCTCCCCCCAGCCGAGGTTCGAGAAATGCTGGCCCGTTCTGAGGAGTTCTCAGATATTCGGATAGCGTGCTTCAACAGTCCCTCCAGCTGCGTTGTCTCCGGTCCTCTTGCCCAGTTAACGGCTTTCAAGTCTTTCCTCGATTTAGTGAAGAGCCGAAATGTTCGTCTATCTGTACCCTTTGGCTATCACAGTCCCGCCATGTCTTCCATCCTCAAAGAACTCGTCGCAGTGGCTAAAGAAGTTCACGTCGCGCCACCTACGATTCCTGTCACTTCGAACGTTCATGGCACCATAGTGATGCCCGGTGATGATTCTGTCTTTAACGAAGTGTACTTTGCACAACATTGCGCGGAGCCTGTTCAATTTGAAAGCGGCATTCAGGCATTGACGACCCATTGTCAGCTATTGTCGACAGATGTCTGGATCGAAATCGGACCTCATGCCACTTTACTTCCAATGCTGAAGTCTAACCCGTATATATCGGAGATGACAGTCCTATTGCCGTCTCTCAAAAAAGATCATGATCCGTGGTCAACACTCTCGGCTTGCCTTGTTTCCCTGTATTCTTGTACTAACCACCTCCAGTGGCGTAACGTTTTCTCTCACATCTCTTCCGTCTCCTGTGTGTCTTTGCCTTCCTATCCATTCGCCAAGTCAAAATTCTGGGTAGCCTACGAAGAAGGTTCATCCGTCCCCGGGTCACAGGGCTTTCCTCACACGATCTCCGAGTATTCGCTTCTGGTAAAGTGGAAGAAATATCCTTCTCAAGACAGCGGTCTCGCTGTTTTTGAGACGCCCATTGCTCGCATCGCATCGCTGATCCTAGGACACAATATTGGTGGCCTTCCTCTTTGTCCCGCTAGCGTCTACATCGAACTGGTTTTATCAGGATTAGAGCTATCCCTACACCATCTCAGTGCGAACCTCGAGCACAAACCGATTCTTAAAGATATAAATTTTCTGAAGCCTTTGGTTTACGAACCCTCAATTCTTCGCACCATCACCACGACTATCATCTTAGAAGACCAATATGGTTCTTTCACTGTCAGCTCGCGGGTGGATTCTGCAGCCGAAGAAATAATGCATGTCCGTGGAGTTTATCGGTTGCAGTCAACTTCACGAACCACATCAAGACTTGCTCGTAAGTTACCGGCTACCCAGCAAAGCATCGATGAAGTCATGAACCCCGAGGCGATCACCGAATCTTTTCATACCCGAACAGCTTACGAAGTCATCTTTCCCCGCGTGGTCCAATATGCAAAAGAGTATCATACTATTCAAACGCTGACAGTCAAACTCTCTGAGATGGAAGGATCCGCTCGAATTCTTCTTCCAGCTCACCGTCATCAAGGAACCTTCGTCGCGTATCCCGTATTTACGGACACAATCCTACACGTTGCTGGTTTTATTGCGAATATGCAAGGCGGTGTCAATGATGCATATATATGTTCCGACCTGGGATCGGTGGAAATGGTTCCCGACTTGTTCGACGATAATGTATCCTATACTATATACTGCAGAGGTGCATGGCTTGAAGACGGGACGGCTATCGTTTCTGACGTTTGGGCTATTCGAGAAGGTGAACCTCGAGTAATGGTGGCCTATATGAAGGGAATGCGGTTTCGACGGGTTCGCCTTGATAATCTCGGCAAGAACCTCACCATAGCCGCTCACGCAGGTTCTCTCGTCACTCGAGCAACGGCACGTAATGTGCATTCCAGAGCTCGTGCTTACAGCTCTCCTCCCAACTTCATCAATATGATCGGAGAACATCATCGCCGGATCGTCGAAGTTGTTGCGCAAACCTGCGACTTGCAGACTACTTCCATAGATGGTACCACAGCTCTTGATGCGTTAGGGATTGATTCCTTGATGATGATTGAGCTTCTTGAACGACTGAAGGCAGGCTTGCCGAGAGTGATCTTGAGTAGTCATTCGCTATCTTCTTGCAAAACAGTCGCTGATATCATCCGCGTCGCGTCGTCGGGCCTGGACTTTGGTGGTTCTCCCAGCATTATATCTTCCCCCTCGACCTGCGCTGCTAGTGAGGCGTCTTCTCATAGCACCCTAGTTGTTGACGATAGCTTTCAAGAATCCACCTCGATGTCCTCCGATGGCGCTCCAGATATTAAAGATATCATTGCAATGGTACTTGATATTCCCGTTCACACAATCCGGGAGGACACGGAGTTCGAATCACTTGGTCTTGATTCTTTATCATCAATCGAGGCCATCCACGTTTTGAAATCTCAATACGACCCTGATATTTCCAGCTCTTTCTTCGACAACTATCGTACTGTTCAAGCTGCGCAAAAGTATCTCTCCGAACATTACATAGCTCTCAGGTCCCTCTCCGATGCGTCTGAGTCGCATTCTGAAGAAACAGAAGTTCAAGATCTCACCCGGTCGCCTCCAGAGGACAATTCCCATAGTAAATTCGTACGAGTCCTACGTTTATACGAGAATCCGGTGTCTATTGAGGAATGCGGTGGCACCAAGCGAACACCATTCTTTCTCGTTCACGATGGAAGCGGTTTGGTTAACTATTACGAAAGACTTGCGCCATTGCATCGCTCTACTTGGGGCATCCACAATCCTCATTTCCTAAATGCTCGTCCGTGGGCTAATCTATGTAGCATGGCGAAGGCGTACGCGGATTATGTTTGTTCTAGGACAGATGGCCCAGTATTACTCGGGGGTAAGTACCTCCCCCTCTGATGTGTAGCTCCTCGCTTATATTCACGAATAGGATGGTCCTTTGGAGGTGTCGTTGCCTATGAGATGGCCCTTCAACTGGAACGACAAGGTTTGATGGTTAAAGGCATTCTGCTGATCGACTCTCCAAACCCCATCGACCACGTACCACTATCCGACTCTCTAATCAAGTCAGTTGCGAACTTCGCTAAATCTGGGTCCGCCGAAATCGGGAAGCTCGTTCAGTCACAATTTATGATGAATACTCACTTGCTTGCACACTACAAGCCTTCTGCTGGTGGAACACGCATTCCACTCGTGATACTGCGCTCCGAAGAGGGTTATACTCAAAAGGATGTCGGGGACGTCCCACGCTGGCTTGCTGATCGTAGTAATCCTAATTCAGCTACGGAAGGATGGGATCGTCTCACTACTTTTCCCATCAAAGTCATCGACATTCCGGGGAACCATTTCCAACCTTTCATACCTTCGAATGTACGTTGATTAGTTCCCCTATCGCTGGAATACTAAGCTGAGTTACATGTGCAGATTTCCTGTGTTTCACAAAAAATTAAGGAAGCATGCGACTATCTGGATACCGTATGATTATTTCATTGTAGGTATTATTAGGCATTCTCTGTAGATTGGTGTAACACGTAGACTATTTACCTGCACTCCGCACTAAGCACTATGCCTTATCAATCCCGCGGTCAAATATTAAGCTGGTCAATTTTCCAACGTTCTGGCATGCCTTTGTGCGAGTAGTTCATTCAAGTTCAATTCTATGTAGTTCGATTCCCCGTGGGGTCCCGGGAACGATGATGTATGTAGCTGCCATACGTCGGGATACTTCCCGAAAGCCGGTGTTCAGCATGTGGACCCAAACCGGTTAATTCTACCTCTACCTCTACCCCGCTGTTTCCCGTTGTTCTCTCAGGATCTTACATCAGAATCTCAACCAGTATGTGGGTCATATAGTGGTAAGTAAAAAAGAGGGAAGAAATCTGAATGTTCAAAACCATTTGAAGCTGTAGAGCGCTGATTGATTGTATGATACTATATCAGTACTGTAAGCGACAATTCAATGAGCACCCCCCCTATTCAACGTCAACGCTCTGGCCGATCCCACTGATATGTCATTGCCTGTCGGACAAAGTTGTAGCCAACGCGGAACAGAACTTTGATGATGATTTGACCTCTTTCCGATCCCCAGCCCGCATTTCTGCGTGCTTCTAGATCAAGGTACCATTTATAAATAACGGCAAGGAATCAAGGAATCGAGGGATAAAGACAGATGGAATGATTCAATGAGCAGAACTGGCACGGGCGCTGATACCATTGAGATTCAAGAAGTTACAATGCTTCTGACTACGGGGTTAACATCGCACGTAGAGGGGTCACAACAGACTGACATGCACATGCATGTTGAACAAAAGATGAAAGGAGCGACTTGTATGTATTCAGATTTCATGAATCTCGAGTAGCAAATAAATGAACATCGGACAACGATGAATAAAAAATATTGACATAGAGAAAAGCCGCCACCGCCGGTCTCACAGCTGCTTCCTAGAGTCCAGATTCTTCAGTCGAATAGTAGACGTCACGAAGATGAATGAGTATATGAATTCGGCCGAACATCGAGTCCTTTGTCGTTCCCGAGCTCTAAGTCATTTGTAGCTCCTGTCCCTCTACCCTGATCTTCAGCGTCGTCTTTCATCGAGTGGTGCAGTTGCGAGATGTGTATCTGAACGGGTCGAAGAGGATAGTTGCCTTGGCCAGGAGCTGTGTGGTTTGAATGGGAAGCTGATCGACCTTTACGGGCGCGGGAGAGACGGATGATGATCATGTAGAAGGCAATTGGCATAATTGGCATGAGCTGGGTAGGATGAGTGTGTATTTTGAGTTGCGGAGGTGATGTAGCTAACATGAAGTACTCACAATGTCCAAGGCGATAAATTGGGAATTCGACTTCGTGACGTACGTTACAAGAGTGACGATGAGGGTCACGGAGTAGAGGACTCCAGAGTCAATGACGACTCGAAAGACGGGCATTAGAGGGTTTCCTCGGGTATCTACACGGTACTGTGCTGTATCTTGGTTTATACGCCATATTCGGTATGCTAGCAATGCTATATTCCGAGAAGGAAAGAAAGAGGCAGAGATGAAGTAGTGAGTGATGTGTTAGAGGATGGGGTACATAAGAAACGCGGCGGACCTGTACTTATCAAGTTTGTCGCCAACGATGACCCGAAGAATGAATTTATCCATTTTGCGAATACAAAAATCTCCGCGCCGCCGGAACGTGAGGCTACGGCGAGAGAATTGAGGGCACCCGTGCCGGTAGCTACGAGAATTGAATTATCAATGGGTGCGAGGACTACGAGAAAGCAGAGAAGACTCTCACCGAAGACGCTACACCACAGAATTACAGGGAACAGTATGACTTTATATGTCCTCCAAACTGAATAGCATCGGTATATCTGTAATGTTGGGTATGTATTAGAAACCATGACCTGTCCGCGAAACAGTATAGTGGGAGAAAATTGACGAACCACAACACCGTCTGCGACTACGGTCTGTGTGAAATAAATCGCACTTCTTATGAGGAAGAAATGCTGTGTTGCGTCGCTGAAGAATGCTGCGGGTCCTCCAGGGAATGTGTCTCGATCGTTCACGAAGCCGTCGTTCATACGGACCAGGTCGATGATTGCATGCTACGTAGGTTGGGGCCGCATTTCAATGGTAATGGAAAAAAGGTGAAAGTGGAAGAAAGTGTGGGCTCAGGCTAAGATGAAACAGATGAAGGATGTGCAGGACTTACGGACGTGCTTAGGAGGAAGAACACGGATGTTATGGCTATCATCTTCCGATTCACAACCGGCGACTCATAACACAGCACCAGCATCGTGTTTCCAAACATGACGACCGACATTCCTGCCAGAGGGGGAGACCAGCCAGAGAGTATATAAGTCGTGCGTGTCATTAGAGAGCGAGTATGTAAATTTGAAGACGTACCATACAGACCCCATTCTAACGCCAGTGAAATTATCGCGGCAGTATCGGCTGCGATGTCCTTTGCCATGTCAAGGTCGGTTTGTGGGCCGCTAGGACCACGGTCACTTTATTATAGTGATTTCTTCAATCCACGAGAAAAAAGGTATACACTTAACTTGGAAGTCATGAACCATATCAAGTGTATCAGATGTTCTGTTGCGAAAATCAATGCACCACGGGAAAGCACGGGCGATGGTCAATGATGGCTTGGCTATATGGACACATGTAGAGCCAACAGGAGACAGTGGCTGAATTGCAGCCAGCATAAATACAAACCTTACGTGGTGGTACTTCAATTTGGTTAGGAAGAATTAGATCATCTATGTAGTCTAGATGCCGGTATAAGCTGAACAGATCGCCATCAGCAGATTATTGGGTAGTATCGCCGCCGGCAATGCTTCAAGCTGTGCCTAACATAGTATAGCGCAAGCGGGAAAGACAGTGGACTGTCCGCTTACTGATAGAATCGTCAAGAGCCACGATCAGGCTTCGGCAGTTGACGACTCAACTGTCAGGAAGTATTGGTCTTCGCAAAGAATTGAACCCGGACTCCTGTATTGTAATGCAGTGGCATTAGATGATAGAGAGATTTGACTAACATAGTTCTTACCTTCCTAGGCACTCCGCCAACCGGTCTGAATCTTGCCCAGCAGTATGAATAGTGTTCTGATGGAAGTAATAAACAAGTTCCAAGCTTGAATTTCGTGGTGGAAGTCGAGAAGTGAAAGTGTAATGCACTGAGCGCTAATATTTGCCGCCCGAGATCTTACGCTCACATGGTCCACGGGACGCTTGCAATTCGACATATTACTAAGCGCACAGATGTTGAGTCTTGACACGGACACCCAACCAACTCACTACACCTTCGCACTAACATGACGAAGAGATACACAAAGATACGCGTAGGGTTACGCTGACAGGTTACGCAAAAATTACTATGCCCCGGCTCAATACAAACATCATGTTCAACGGTACGTCTTCAACAATACTTCCAGGCTGAGGTCTTCACTGAATGCTTTGCAATGGCAAATGTAGATATGTAGTAACTTTATCATGAATGACGAGTATATCAAGATGGCGAAGAATGTCACATATACCCTGGACAGCTCTGGAACACCTGGTATAACTCCAAGCCCCTTCAGACTTCTTGTTTCTTCAACTACGACTCAAATCAATGCAAGCAAACCCCTCACCGAAACAGACGAAGTCAGGTCTTGAAAGACAACGGAAACCACCACGGATAGAGCTACCTATCTTTCCTGAAAAGTTTGATGTCGATTCAGGTGTGTTTCCACGGGCCCCAACCTTTTTCTTTTTGTTTTCTGACTTTGTTTTAGATAGCGACTACGACTTGGAGCAAAGTCTAAATCTCGGCGCTGAATCACCAGATTATGATGAAGAAGATTCTTTCTTCTCTCACTCGTATTCCTCATCTTCCCCACCGACACCATCGTCTGCTTCCCCAGAGTTTTCATACCTTCCTCCAGTGAAGGATGTCTCACATAAGAGGGAACAGGAAGCTAACACGCTTCAAGACGAATGGGTTAAATCTGGTATTCAAGTGAATACCCATGTGCCTAGTCGTACTAGGAGCTGGCGTTCGAAGTCGTTCGAGCAGATCCAGATCCAGAGAGCGAGGAAGGCATCGATCAAGGAAGGGGTTGATAGAGACTGTGGTATCTGGTGAGCTTGAACTTTGGGGCGGCATCGAGTCAAGAAGCTGACTTCTTGTTTTTTTGCGTTCAAGTTTTGAGATCGCTGTCAAGTCTGTTAGGACGGGGTGCTGTAATAAGTTATTTTGTAGGGAACGTCTTGTTGATGTATGTCTTTTTCCTATTTTCTCGTCCTCGCTGTTTCTTAACTGTTAATGAATAGTGGATACGATCATCAGGACGTTGTCCTTCTTGTGATACGCCCCTCTCGTTTTCTCTTTCTAATGACAACGACACGTCAACACCCCTTTCTATACCTTCTGCACCCGCACCCGCACCTACATCGTCGACATCCACCTCCACCCCCGCACACCAACATGAACCACCGCTGATACTATCACCCTCGCCCGTACGAGCTAGTCCTCGGATAAGCTCCATCCTACTCTCTGATCCCTCGGATGCAGTGGCGTCGATCGGGCAGGTTAAGGACGAGAATGAAGATGAATCGTTCGTCTAGGTTTATACCTAGTTTTATACCTAGTTTATTTGAACATGGGTTTATTTCTTCTTCCGAGTCATCCTCCTCCTCTTCCTCTCCTTCGACTTTGACTTGCTCGTCAGAGTCGGTGTCTGAATCTTCGACGTCATCCGAAATTGGATGCCTAAGGATATCATCTGTGTCTCCGCCTCCGGCTTCGTTGTTAGCTCCTACGCCTGCTTCTACGCCCGCTGGGTTAACGCCTTTGCCTGGATTTGAGCCTGAGCTTGGACAGTCGTCTACGCCTACTCTCACTACGTCATTCCAAACTCAAACTCAACCTCTGCTCCAGACGCGGACATGGACACATAGAGATACAGAGAGACGACGAAGAGCTCGCTGGGAGGATATTGGCCGGTAAAGTCTTGAGTATCATTGGCCTTTTGTGTTTTTACTCTGTTTTGTTGGGGTGAGGACTTGGGACTTGGGACTTGATTTTTGTTAGTCTTTTAGGCGTTTTAGTCTGCGGAGGTATTTTTACGTGTATCATAGGTATCTCTTGTTTCGGGAATGGAATATAATGACCTAGCTCATCGAGCTCTGCGTATGGTTATTAGGCGAGATCAGGGCGGGACATGCAGGCAACATGGAGGTGAGCGGTCGACATGTGCCACTGTGGGACTGGTTGTCCGAGGTGACCGAGTGTGACCTGGTGTGACTGGTATGACTGACTGATGCTGACTGATGTAGTCATGTGTGACCAACGTGGATTTATTGGAACGACTATCTTCCAATTTTCTCGTCTGCTTACAGGAGACTAACGGCTACGTACGCGTACGGCCTGCCCTGGCCTGCCATGGTGGCCCACCTTCAGCCAATCAGACCCTTATGTTTCTTGCCTTCTTCTTCAAGTTCCTTGCGATGTACATACATATGTACGAGGACATACGACAGCCTGAATGCTGCATGTACATCGCGTCTACGATGTCACGATCGGAACATATGATGACGACCCACATTGACCCGGCTGGCCTGGCCTATGCCACCTAGTCTGCCAATGAACCAATGATATTGTGGTAATTGGTGGGAATTTGAACGGGATTTCCGATCTCGTTCCCATACATACGCCTGCAGTGACAGTAGATCATGATGACAGTACACTGTACAGTATGAAAATCGTCGGAGGCCTAATTTCGCTTCCTTCCATCATCTTCCTTTCTTCCCCCCAAGTCCAAGCTTCGTCCTATTTCATTCCTTAATCTCTGGTTCTCGTGTCTTGTCGGTATCTCCGCAACGTAGAGTCTAGACGCCAGTTCAAACGTTCAAGCTTCAAGATTCGAGATTCGGGCCTCCGGTTTCACCCTAGAAGAAGAAAAACGAAAACGAAAGCTACATAGTTTGAAGGAAGCTTGAAGTATGCAGCCCTTCTCGACGCAAACGGTGGTTATACTATGTGTATCAGCCACAGCATTGTATATCATTCAGAAAGCGGTTGAATTTGTATGGGCTGTTCGGTCTGTGGGGTGAGTGTCAATCGTGATGGCGTCGAGCCCTTTGTCTGTTAGGCGTTGGCCTAGGCTTAGATGTCCTTGCAATGTGGCATTTTATGCTTCTTTACTAATGATATTTTGTCTATTCCTTCTGTCCGGCTCTCCTTCGGACCTTCCTTGCCTGCCCTCTTCTCCGTGTCACCTATACCTACGATGATAACTAACTGGCTACTGGTTACTGGTGACGTGGTCACTGTAGGTACCTCCCTGGAAGCCGACACCTCCTCTCACAAGCATCCATTATTGGGAACATGTTACCTCCGATAAAGTTCATTGCGCCGGGTAGGAATAGGACCTTCATTGATAAACATCTACGTAAGTAAATGAGTGAATTTCGTTTTCTGCACGGAAGATAATTGATTTGGATCTCTTGGATTTGTAATTGGTAGCGTTTGCTGAAGCTGGGTGGGATATCGTTGCGAATGTGAGTGCGGTTGATAGGATGTAGTTTTCTCGTGATACTGACTTACTCGTAACTTGGATGTGTTCGGTTCTTTGGGGGTTGAATAGGCATCAATCCTTCCAACTCCTCGTGCTAGACTTATTTTAGCAGATGCTGCTGCTATCAAGGTAAATATTCATCTAAACCCAAATCTACTCAAGTTCTCGAGATTAACATGGTGTTTTGTTTCCTTGACTCTTTCTCCTCTCTCTCTCTTTTGCTACCGTAGGAAGTAGCCTCCTCCCGAGCTAGATTTCCAAAGCCTGTACAGATCTACGGTGCTTTATCGTTTTATGGGCGTAACATCGTCGCTTCAGAAGGAGACGAATGGAAGAAGTATAGAAAGATTGCTGCTCCCGCGTTTTCTGATGTGCGTACCGAACCCTGGTTAATCCCTTGACTGAACGTTACCTCAAACTCATACGCAACCCTTTGGGTCCGTTTAGCGCAATAACAAACTTGTCTGGGACGAAACTGTTAAGATCATGTTTGATTTATTCGATAATGTGTGGGGAGATAAAAAAGCTATTGTTACGGATCATGCGGTTGACGTTACTCTTCCCGTGAGTACTTACTTTATTTTTAGTGTTGGTGTGTGCTTAGTTTGATTTTGATTGCACGATTTGTAGATTGCGCTTTTCGTCATTGGTGTAGCTGGTAAGATCTTTCCTTTTTCACTCTCCTTCTTTTCCTTGCAGGCCTCCCTTCATTCTTTCATTCATCCGTCCGTTCCTACAAACTAATTCCTCTACTCATGAAATAGGTTTTGGCCGCAGGATATCCTGGCAAGACGACCTGATCGTACCCCCTGGCCACGAGCTAACGTTCAAGGATGCTTTGCACGAAGTGACGACGGGCGTGTTTATGAAGCTCCTCCTACCAGATTGGGCGTTGAAAACTACTGCGAGGTTGAGGAGGACTAAGCAGGGGTTTGATGAGCTTGGGGTGAGTCGAAAGAGTCGTTTATGGTTTTTCGAGCTATTGCTTACGCATTACTTATGCTAATTGCCCACCCCTCCTCGCCCCTCCTGTTATCTGTTTGAAAATTCTCTCCTTTCCTCGTTCCTCATTAACAGCAATACATGCTTGAAATGATCCGAGCCCGCCGAACCGCGGAGAAAAAAGAGGAGAGATATGATTTGTTTAGTAGTCTCCTAGATGCGAACGAAGAGGAAATATTTGATGTTGGTAGTGGGGAGGTTAAGCTTACGGAGAGTGAGTTGACGGGGAATATTTTTATTTTCCTCGTTGCTGGACATGAGGTGCGTTTCGTTTTTATCTCTATTTTCATCATCATATTCTCACCGCCACTTCCATCTCCTCCACCTCCGCCTCCGTCTCATCATTTCCGTTGATATTCGATAGACAACGGCACATACGTTATGCTTTACGTTCGCTTTGCTGGCGCTATACCAAGAGGAACAGGAAAAGTTGTATCAGCATATTAAATCTGTTATTCCAGATGGGAGGGTTCCTGTGAGTGTTCCGATTCCTTTAACTTTCTCTATTTCCTCACTAGTAATTTCCTTTCGTGCCTCTATCCTTATCCCCGAGTTCCCGAGTTTACACATTTACACTTGCCCTTGCATTTACGAGTTCCTGACTTCTCACTTCGTCTTTGCGATTCAATTTGCTGATTCATTGTTTTGGTGTGCACATAACAGACATACGAGGAAATGCCTCTATTCACACAATCTATGGCGTTCGTAATCTTGGTTCTCATTAAATCTGTTGAAGTATCATCTCTGACTTTTCTTTTGCCTTTATCAAAAACAGCGTGTTCTACGAGACTCTACGGATGTTCCCTCCTGTAAGCCTTTTTGCTCTGTTCCCTCCCCTCCTATCTCAGGTCATTGAGGCAGAGAAATGATGACTTGTTGACTGACATGTATATATGTTGCTTTAGGTGAATGGAATCCCGAAATACAGCGCGGAAGATACTACTCTCATAGCCAGCAACGCTGAGGGTGGGAAGCTAGCTATTCCCGTACCGAAAGGGACGAATATAATTATCAACACTGTTGGGTTGCACTATAACCGTACGTTTAAGTTCAAGGCTGTCTTGAACTTTTTTTCTGTTGTTGTTGTGGAAGGCGGTACTAACTGACGCTATTCTCAGCGAGGTACTGGAAGGATCCGGAGAGTTTCAAGCCTGATAGATTCTTGGAAGATTGGCCTAGGGATGCGTTTATTCCGTTTAGTGTTGGTGAGTTCGATAATTGAGAATATACGTATTTACCTTGCAATGGGACTGATTAAATCTCTCCAGGTGCACGCGCATGTATCGGTCGAAAGTACGTTCCTCGCTATCTACTTTCAGTCGAACCTCTGAATAAACTGACACACTGACTACTTCCATCCACGTAAATCCATCCATCACTAGATTCTTCGAAACAGAAGGCATAGCAATCCTAACCATGCTCGTATCGAAATACAAGATCGAGATTAAGGAAGAGCCGCAGTTCGCTGGTGAGACGTTTGAGGAGAAGAAAGCTAGGGTATTGAGCTCGAGACCTGGGCTCACGCTTACGTATGTGACCTTTTTTTCACTTTGATAGTAGAGGACTCGAGCTCACTTATGGTTTGGGTTAGGCCGATAAGGGTACCGTTGGTTTTTAAGCGCCGAGATGTTTGAGTGGATTGGGTGAGATAGGATGGCAAAGGGCGGTCAAGAAGAGAGTGAGGGAGGGGAGGAAGCTTGAGGAGGGTAAGCGGCTGTTTTATGCGTACGCGTACGCGTACGCTTCACAATACCTATCTCCTTGTCTGCCTGTACTTAATACTATATAGTCGTATGATTCCTGTCCATTGTGTATATGTGAGGAGTGTTAGTACACCCGGCCCTCACCATCGCGTTTTTCAGCACCTCTCATACTAGATGGCTAGCCAGCGGCAGGTCGAAAACAGTTTTGAAAGTTGAATGGTTTATGTAAACGTCAGCGCTTCATCACCACCAACAGAAGCGTCTTGAACAAGGAGTAAAGTAAAAACCAAGTAGGTATCGATATATCATACAATAAGATACAATAACATCAAACCAAACAGCAAAGGAACAAGAAAAAAAACAGTGATACAATAGCCACAAATTCAAACCCCAAAATCCAATCTATTTCTTCGTCTTAGCTTTCTTCCCTTTACCCCCTTCATCCTTCTCTTCACCCTACACACGTAAAACCAAATCAGTATCACACGTCGCAGGTACACGCAATCAATCAACCAACCACTACTCACTTTACGCTTGGTACCGGCACCACCAGTCTTACCCTTCGCACCACCCTTCTCCTCCTTTGCTTTGCCCTTGCCCTTTTCTGATTTCGCGGGAGCTTTTTCTTTGGGTTTAGCCTGTACGGTGAAAAACCCATCAAGTCGACCTTGTTGCTTTGCATTCAGATGTTTCGTGAGTTTCTCCGCGCCTTTACGGACGCGTTCTTCGCTGGTGAGGGGAAGGGTTCAGAACGGTAGGACGGTAGGAACAGGGAGGGAGGGAAGAGGGGAAGGAAGAACGGAAGAAGAAACATCAGCAAGACTGGTAGCAGGCAAGGAAAGGAAACCGAGACTCAAACTCGAACTCACTTAAACCCTTTCTCAACAACTAAAAACTGTACCAAACCCTCCACATCCGGATTCTTCCACTCTAACTCAACCTCATCCGCAGGCCTCACATCAGGCTTAAGAAACAATTCCCTAGCTTCCTCCCATGGCCAATCCTCAGGTATCGATACACCACCGCTTTTACCTCCCTTCCCTTTGGTTTTGGTTTTGGTCTTAGTCGTCGTGGCATTGGTTTTCTTCGACTTGGGTTTTGCCTTGGATTCCTTGGAGGGTTTGGGTTTAGATTCTGATTCAGAGTCCGAAGCGTCCAAGTCGGCGACGTCAGGACGTTCGGTATCTGATGTGGGTGCGGCGTCTTCTGGTTCGTCTTGTTCTTGTTCTACTTCTTCGTCTTCAGAGGAAGATTCCAGTGCGGCGGCGGCGGCTTCCTTTTCTGCCTGTCTGTTTTATGGATAGGGTAAAAGTTAGCTGGTGTTGTGCGCGCGCAGGGATGAATGGGAGAGAAAGAGGTACAAGGACGAAGGAAGACAGAAGAAACTCAAGGGAGAGAGGGAGAAGAACATAGGTGGACGGGAAAAGGAAAGGGGGGAAGGAGCATTGACGAAGAAGACAGACATACTTTGCCCTCAAATGCTTCACGACACCTTTAAGCCCTCCATACTCCCTGATAAGTTTCAGCGCCGACTTTGGTCCTACGCCCTTGATAGGCTCAAGGTAGTCGCAGCCAAGGAGGATACAGAGATCAATGAACTGCGTAGGGTAGGGTTCGTTACAACGTGTTTGTGAATAGTAATAACAGAAACGACGAACCTGCTCCATCTCCATCTCCAGGCCCTCCAGCGCAAGCTTGAGATTAATCTCGCTTATAGGCTGTTTCTTTGCCTCGGAGAAGGTGAGGTGGCGGAAGAGAATGGGGGCATTGAAAGTTAAGGTATCCATGTCTTCGGAACCAGCGGCGTAGACCTGGACATCTAGATGTCAGTTTTGGTTTCGGTATAATGAGATGAAAAGGCGTACCTTTCCACCTCGAGCCAACTCTGCACATTGAGCTTCTGCTTCGGAGGGTGCCTGCAAAAGAGAGAAAATCAGGGTGAGGTTTCATACGGAGATAGATAGAGAACATACGACGACGACGGGAATACCCATAAGACCCAAAAGTTTTATACATTCTTCATTATGCTGCTTGGTCACCTTAACCGTACGCCTCGAAAACCGATCCACATCCTCAGCCGTACCCGTCTCCTTCGCTTCTTCGCCCTCCTCTTTAGCTTCTTCTCTTCTCGCGAACCGTTTCGAAAGCTAGACGCGTACTTGTTAACTCTTATCACATAGAAAGAGAAGTACAAATCGCGCACTCACCACACCCTTTTTCAACTCAGGCGGCTTCCCATCAAACACGTACGCTGGCTTAATCCCATTCTCTACAATCCTAATAGTCCTATAAAARAACCCCATAAGATGACTCGTCGTATCACCCGCATCATTCATCAGCATCTCCCCATCCCGCTGTCTGACGGCGATGAGAAACTGGTATATAGACATTGAAGCGTCTATGGCGACCTTGCGCCCAAAGAGCGTTTTGATCTCATGTTCTTTTATAGCATTTGGGGCATTCGCAGAGATGAGACCAGTGAGACCTTTGATACCCATTGCAGAGGAGGTACTGCTGAAAAGGCGAGAGGATTGAGAGCGGTGGGGAAGGTGGAAGCGGTGGGGAAGGTGGAGGAGGAACGAGTAAACGCGTGACATCACGCGTTTTGTGTCACGCTTGGTCTCTGGACCTTTTATCCATGTATGGACTCTAGTCCACGGAACGGAGTTCGGGTAACTAGATAGCCGGTACAGACTCTGGGTTCTTTGATTCTTCCGCGGGGCCACTACGTACAGCTCACTGCGTGCCAGATGTCCGTTCAATTTATTTCCTTCCTTATAGCTTCGGCACCCACTCAATCTCCCAATGGGTGCCCATCTAAGTACTGGAGTCAAAACCGAGATATTTTATTCTTCTTCACCGGAAGAGGTATCTATCAGGACTCAGGCCAACCAGATAAAGAGGGTCTCGCTACGTGAGGTAGTGGAGGAAAGATGCCCGAGTTTGAAGAAATCGTTTAGGGCGCCTTGGTGGTTGTGCAAGTAAGCTTTGTTTTTTCCTCGACGGCTGATTCAAATTCATCGATTGATACTAGTGGACACTTGCAAACGCTGTATTGTGTTATTGGAGATTTCACCAAGATAGACAAAGTCGTGTATAATAGGTACGTTTACTTGCCTACCATACCTCCCTTTTCTCGTTCTTATTTCTTTTTTCGATTTCTTAACAGAACGTATCTTCGATTGATGGATGGTGGTACACTGTTCGTGAATGCTCACTAATGTCCCTTACTTCCCATCCCACTTACTCTTCACCTCTTTCAGAGGGTTAGACTTTACACCCATAGACGACTCGCATAAAGAAGACACACCAGTAATCGTAGTCATGCACGGCCTAACAGGCGGTGAGCCCTCCATTCCTCTCACACCTTACTCGAACTAATCCGTTGAACCCTTCACGTCTTTTCCGCTCTAGGCTCCTACGAAGCCTACGTCCGCGCAATCCTCGCATCGGCCTGTCCTCCAGTAACGAATGGAGGTCTAGGATACCGAGCAGTCGTAGTGAACTTTCGTGGATGTACGTCCTTTATCCCTCCTCCTACATCTCCACCAGTCTCACTCAACCGTCCTTCCAGGCGCCGGCGTCCCTCTAACTTCCCCACAGCTCTATTCCGCTGGCTGGACGGACGACCTCCGGGTAGCTCTAACCTACATCTCCCATAAATTCCCCAAAGCGCCACTTCTCGGCCTTGGGTTCTCGTTAGGCGCTAATGTTATTGTGAGGTACCTCTCGGAGGAAGGAGAGGAGAGTCGGTTGGGTAGTGCGTGTGTGTTGGGATGTGTGAGTGTTACTACGAATTTCCTTTTTTAATTTCGAGGCTGACGTTCAAATTCTTTCTTTTCACTTTTCATTTTCCTTTGATATTATCGATGTCAATTTCAATTTTGGCGCTTAAATTCGGACTCGGTTCACGGGTGACGGATTTACGGACTTGGGATTTGGGGGTGGATCTGGATGCACGGATGAAAATGATCATGACAGCCTTGGGATTTGAAGAGGAATAATGATGCGTGAGTGAATTTAGTATTGATATGTCCGGGACGACTAAGACAGCAAGACTGATAACCTCTCATACTATCCAGAATAGAATCGACTTACATGGGTAAATATATCTACTCCAAAGGAATGGCGGGTAACCTCGTCCGTCTTCTCAAAAGTCACGCTGCATCTCTTTCAGCTGCCTGCGCTGACTCCTCCTCCTCGTCATCATCATCATCCTCTACCACCACCGTTTCCACACCCTCCACCACACCCTCCTCTTCCTCCTCCCCCCCCCCCCTCCCCCCACCCCCCACCCCCCTCGTCCTCTCAGCCCTCCAGCAAACCCTACTCCTCCCCTCCCCAACCCTCCAACAATTCGACTCCACCTTCACCCGAATAGCAGGCGGCGCACCGCCCATCATGCCGCTACCTTCCTCGGAGGAGTATTACAAATGGGCGTCGAGTCATGGGGATGTGTTGAGGAAGGTTAGGAAGCCTTTGTTGGGGGTTAATGCGGGGGATGATCCGGTTGTTAAGTACGTTCCGATGTGTGGAGTGAATGGGGAGGAAGAAGAGGGGAATGGGTGGGTTGTGGTGGTTAGGACTGGGGGTGGGGGACATCTTGGGTGGTTTGAGGAGATGGATAAGGATGATGAAGTAGTGAAGGGGAAGAAAGCGGGAGAGAGGGAGGGAGAAGGAGGAGAGAAGAAAAAGCTGAAGAGATGGATGACGAAGCCTGTTCTGGAATGGCTCTGGGCGTTTGGCACGGATGTTGTTTATGAAGATGATGACTCATCCCTGGCGAAGAGGAAGGGTGTATATGAGGAGGAGGGGTGGTTGAGAGATGTTGGTGCACGTGAAGGACTTGGATGCCGGGAGTTAGAGAGCGGAAACTTGGTGGATGGGACGGAGAGAAGGTTGGAGAAAGGGATGTTACAAGGGTTATGAGGCGCGGGTGGCGTTTGTTAGGGAGTGTATACACTCACTGTATCCGCATAGGATAAGTTTAGGGATGAGCGAGTTTTAGATTTAAATTCAATGATTATTTGATAATAACAGACAAAATGATATATGGTGTTAGTGAGTAGAGCTATTGTTCCTAAGTCGTATAAAATATAGTGTGTACATATAAAAATGAGAAATTATGCCATGCAAAATGATCAATGAAAAAGAGTAGATGCAATAACCATGTACCTCCACCCGTCCCGGTACAACCACAACCAGCCGACGTAGAGAATACACACAACAGTCCCAGAAGCCTCCAAGCCCAGGAAAATTGAACGCATAGAAACGAAAAAAGCGCTAAAACCCCATCATGCCCGAACCACATACTCCAAACCACAAGACAACTCAAACCAACACACCCCTCCCAAAACCCCTCGGACTACCCAACTGATTCGCGCGCGCCAATAAAACCTCTTTCAACAGCGCCTCAGAGGAGACTCTATGAAAACCCGGTCTTAAACGTGCGGAAGCGGCGGATTGTAATGCCGTGCGTGATGGAGTGGGAGGACGAGAGGTGGGGATGTGTGTCTGGGTACCTTTACACCTTGTTAAAGGTGGAGGTGGAGGTAGAAGTGGATGACGTGCGGCTCTCGAAGGCGATAGTAACGATGACGGGGACAGGGTAAGGGAGGGTTCGGTAGGCATGGAGGAAGAAGAGTTGTCCTGCGAGGAAGAATTGGAGGTCGATATTCGGAATTGGAGTTGGTAATGGATAGATGCAGAGGAAGAGGATGACGTTGAGGATGTTGACGTCATGAATGGTGAGGCTGGGACTGGTGGCCCAGGGAGGTACTGTATTGTGCGACCGGCGAGGAGAAGGTAAGAGGTTGGGGTAGAAGACCGAGATTTATATCAAGAGACACGTATAAGAAACAAAGAAAAGAAGGTAATAGAATAGTATAACCCACCTTTGCTTTGAACTCCTCCCATGCTCTCCTATCTTCGAATGCCCCACCTTTGGCAGAACCCTCGTATTGACCATCCCCAGACTCCGATTTGGAGTCGGTGCTGGAAGAGGAGGGAGAGAAAAGTGCTTGTAATAACTTCTCAAATTCCACAGAGACAATGGATATCTCTTGCTGGGTTAACCTTTGACCATGCACACGACGTTAGCGCATGGGTGAAAAGATAAAAGGAAAGCATGACGAATAACGCATGCCATGAAAACACTCACTCTCGATCCTCGCATTCCTCGCGGAAATAAGTCTTTAATCGTATTATACGCCTCGAAATAGGTTCAGAGCCTTTCGTTGAGGACATTGTCATGATACTGGTTCAAGAGTGATACTTGCAACAAGTTAAAGCTGCAAGCAACCAGTGACGAAGTAAACTGATGCTGAGCGCTGCGCTGAGACAGTGGCACAGCTCCTGAGATGGGAACCAGACACGGCCGTTGGCGTTGGAAACTGCGGGGAGTTTCAATAAGTGTGTAGCTCCTCATGGGAGGAGACAAAGTGTAACACAGTCTGAGTGACAAGCGTCAAACTCGGTTGTAATTAGGAGCAACGTCACTGAGGTTTCCGCAGCCCCTTAAACCCAACCCTGACCGGATTGATATCGGTCAGTCTCTAGACTCTCCAAAGGTCTGACTTGTGTCTTCAATGATTTCTCCTTTGCATCATCTGAGTACCCTCTAGATTGCCTCTGGGCCTTAATTATGGGCGCAGCTCGGCGCAGCCTCGGTAACCAAGGTAGAAACGAGTCTCTATGAGCCTGGCCGTGTGCTCGGAGGCGCTCGGTCGGTCTGCAAAGTACCATGAAACACCGACATTTAAATAGACTGTCACATTTTATATAGATATCCCATACAGGAATACAACAACACCTGAAGCCCTAGTGTTAAACCTTCTATGTAACTAAACAAAATACACCATGTCTACCCAAGAAGCATAATCGCTTCCCACAGCGCTAGAAATAGAGTAACTCGCAGCTTGGCTAGCATTAAGCTGCGTGCTAAAACTCGCTCGCTCAAGTCCCGAGGCGCCGCTCCCTGTCGTGTTGTAATCCGCAAAGAGGACATGATCAACACTGTCCGCTTCGCCGTCCCATAATGACCAGAGAGCAGGGTTTGGTTCTACGTCTAGCACGGTTGATTTGAATATTACTCTGCAAATGAAAAGGGTGGTCAGCTATTGATTTTGCGCACGCGAGAGAGAGTGAGGGGGTACGAACTTGGCGTAATCTGGTATGCAAGGTTTAGACAAGGTTATAGAGAAGCAGTGATGATAAAAGACTCACCTGACCATGGTCTACCGAAGTAATAAGCTCCCGCAGTACCCGACTGTGCATCTAACGCAAGAACGACCGTGTTCTGGTTGAAAACGTCTTTTTCCCGAATATATGTCAAGAAATAAAAACGAAGCATCAAACATTGACTCACAACTGCCAGAATCATCCGACTCGCGACCACTCGCGGTGATACAACCAGGCGCTTTAACAGCAATAGTATTTCCACCAAAGTATGCCAGTCCAGTACGACCAAAGATAAAATCAACAGCACCCTGTCAGGAATTATTAATTGATATTAACACCAACAAAGCAATTTATTCATGTAAAAACTAGGCTTACCTCGATGTATCCCTTAAGATAAACCTGCGTCCCCGCATTCGCATATAAAGTGTCCTGATATCCAATAAACGAGCAAGCATAAAGCCCTACTTGACTCCCATACTGACTTATCGCAATAGCCTGCGATCCAACTCCATACGTATTCTCCACGATAACATTATACATGCTAAAGTTGTCCTTGTGAATACGCAGAGTTCCGCTTGCATCATCCGAAGACGAAGTGTTTCGTGAGAGGTTAAAAGATATAGTTACTTGGTTTTGGGCGTATGTCGTCGTGTCGGTGGTATAGCCGTAAATCTAAGTATCAGATGACACGGGTGATTTTCATTGACATGAGACAAGTCACTGCAGAGAAGACGAGATAGATAGGAACGTACCGTAAGAGGTCCCGAGCGCGTAATATCCACCTGCTCTACGTAAGTCCCTGGATAGATGAAGACAGTTTGCGTTGAAACATCGTCCAAAGAATTCAGAGCATCGTTGATAGTGCTGAACTCCCCAGAAACGGTACTCCCAGAACGAACCACGACAGCACCAGCAGGAGGAGAAGTTCGCGATGCGGCAAGTACAGCTACGACTTGGATGAACGAGAAGACGAGAGAGAGGTGTACGAGCATATTCGAGGTGCGTAAAGAGTATGAGGTAGGCAGTGGGTCCAGCGGATGAATGAAATGTTGGAAGCCATTAATACTTTATGGCTCCCGGGAGGCACGGTAACGTTGAAGATGAATGTAAAGACCATCATATGGCTGACTGCTTGTCCACCTGAGAGTTCGAACAACGTGAATCGGTGAACCACGGCCCGTAAGACGAAGAGTTCTGCTGGTTCCTTTGTGACGAATGCAAGCTCCGTCAGTAAGCCGAGTTTTATCCAAGGCGAAATGCAGGCCGTACAGAAGTAAACGGCCCTCGAGCCCCTTGACTAGTGAAATGCAAGAGAAAGCTGGGAAGTGTCGCTTCCTGAGTATAGTTTACTGGGCGTCCTTTTGAGCCCGTTCTAGTGAACCATAGTTCATTACATTTTCTACGGTCGCATAGTACGTGAAATATCCCCGAGAGTTGCGTGGATTACTCTCTGTATGTGAGCTGAGCGCTGCAGAAGAGCCAGACCAGGATCAACGCGAGATAACTCCAGATTACGAGCACAATGAGCCGCTGGAGTCCAGAAAGTGCAAACTTGTAGCAGAGCAAAGACGAGGTGAGAGTAGGTAGGGATGCAAGTGCCGGGGCCCGGCACCAGGGCCGGCAAGAAGGATCATTGCTTGCACACCTTTGGCAATCTCTTCGCGGCCCGTCCCTCACAACCAGGTGCCATCTAGGGTTGTCCTCACCCGTTGCTAGCTGGCAGCGCGTTTTTGGATCTTCCTGTCTGTCCCTGCACCGTACAGATCTGCCCTGGTGGTGGCGCTCACCTCATCCCGAGACATCACGAGAGACTCAGGAGGTCCAAGAGGAGAGGCCGAGCAATCCCCAAAAATGCATATGTAGGTCTAACGTCATGAAAAAAAATTCCCAGATAGAATTCACACAAAGTCTCGAACAGGTCTCAAACCATTCAGCCAATCATAATGTTCCTGCTCCAGCCTGATTTGCTTAGAGGGTTTTATAGGTGTATAGGTGTGAATTGCCTCAAGAACTTTTTTGAATAAGGGTGCGGTGTGCTCGGAGGTAACCTGAGGTAACTTGGTCGCGTATGGCGATAACAAAAGGGTTCTGGGGTTCGTACGTTTTCTGATCGTTGTCGACTTCCACATGTGCGTGAGTCATGCTCTCCTTGCTTGAGATCTCCTCTAAGTCTCTGTATGCGAAGCTCTGATTCAAGTTTGATAAGGCGCCGTTTTTCACCTGAGTCTTGATGTCTTCTCAATCCACTGGCAATGCCTCTTCTAAAATATGGTTCAGTGCGTATGTTGCTCCTTAAGACGTGAAGTGAAAACTTATGGGATCTGGGGTTTTTTAATGTTCAATGTAGTCACTGGCGCGAGCCTTGGATTAGGTCGAGCCATGACCGAAGTTGTTCTCAAAGCTGGGGACATCGCCATTGCAACAGTTCGCCGACCTGGTTCACTTGCTGACTTGGAAGCAAGTTATCCATCAGATAAACTCCTCGTTCTCCAACTAGACGTCAGCAAGGAAGAGCAGATCGCCGATGCGTTTGCGAGAGCTAAAGAGGCGTTCGGGAGGATAGATGTTGTGTATAATAATGCGGGATATGCTATTGCAGGGGAGATTGAAGCTGTTCCGATTAGCGCTGCCCGAACACTGTTTGATGCAAGTCTTCCTTTTCAAATATTCCTTCCGGTACACAGTTTTCTCACCATGATGCTATGCTTAGACGAACTTTTGGGGCACCCTGAATGTAACCCGTGCAGCCCTCGCGTTCTTTCGCGAAACGAACAAACCCATAGGTGGAAGAATTTTGCAAGCTAGCTCAATGTTTGGGCTAGCTGTAAGTTAATCAATCTTTTCAAGGGATTTTCTCGGGTTCTAATGATGATCGGTGCAGGCTGGTGGTGCAGTTGGGTACTATTCTGCGAGGTGAGTAAGTCAGAAATCTGCTGGACATCATCGGTGACTGACTTCTTTCTAAGCAAATTCGGTATTGTTCTGTCTCCTCGTTCCCGTTGGCTTCTCGTTCACTCGTCTGTTCTCCAGCACTGGAAGGTATGACAGAAGCCCTGGTGAAGGAGCTAGATCCTGCTTGGAATATCAAGGCACGTGAACTATCTCAGAATATATTCAGTTCTTCTCATTCAACTTCTCGTACTACCAACAGGTGACGCTGGTCGAAGCTGGTTTCTTCCGCACAGACGCCATAAAAAACAGGCGATACGAGGTTTACGCACATCCTGCATATACTAATCCGGCCATTGAAGGCGTTGCCATCCGTCAGATGTTCGCGAGAGACGAACCCCCTCCAGTGACAGGGGATCCGGTGAAACTATGCCAGGCGATGTATAAATTGGCGAACTTGGATGACCCGCCTTTACGGTTGTTGATAGGTCAGGATGCGTTGCAAAGGGTGACGGCGAAGATTGCGCAGATGGAAGAAGAGAGAAAGAAGTATGAGTCTTGGTCGGATGACTTGGAGCTTGATTTATAAGGCTAGGATGGGGTTAAATATTAGGTATGTGCTCGAGCTTCGACGAAGGCAACTCCCTAATACGCGCATTTGTTGCAGATTTATGAATAACCTTATCCACCTGTTCTTTGCAGTAACTAAACAGAATCATCCATTCGTACTCCGTGTTTAAATCGGTGAAGCGCGGTGTTTCCATCTATGATCGTGCGTCATTCATCTGTGATATCAAAGTCATCCTTGCGCTCTAATATGGTTCTACGCAGGCTGTTACTCGTTATAACTGAATGATCATTTGTCATTATCATGTAGTGATGAATTTCCGCGGACATAAACCGTTCGCTGTGCTTCTGCATAAACATATGGCAAAATCATGTCATATGGAATCGGAATCCTTGTGCAATACCTTATCAGCTGCTACTTATAACCATGAGTCTGACTCTCAGTGGCAATACTGATCTCAAACTTCAAAGTCGCTGATGATTACATCTGCTAGAGAATCAATTAAACTCACCTTTTCTTGTGTTTTCTAAGTTGGGCGCACATTTAGAGGATTCTGAGCGCTGTTTCCGCTATGATGTTGCCCGGTGCCAATTCGAAACCGGTGCACTATGCCAGGGCCTATCTAGAATCCAACAAAGCTGTTGATGACCGGGATAAGGTATACCGGTAAGTGTTTGCAATAAATGGAAGCAAGGAAGGAGATTTATGGCATGGAGCATTGAGAATTCCGGACTCAGTACGTGAGATACTTATTGCAAATCGAGGAAGTAAATCGTCTCCGAGACGAACTCTTCTCTGTTTTGTCCGGAACTGATCAAAGCTAGCGCTCATTTTGGTTCATCGGAAGTTCAACCCCAAATTTCTCGACATCCTTCACCTCCACCACTACAATGCCACTGCCCAAGCGAATCCGCTGTGAAAATCAGCGTCGGATCTTTGTGAAACTCGTCCGGCGGCTCTAACTTCTTTCAAGTTCTACTTATTCATTGAATTGCAGGAAAGAGCGCTGAACGTCAGGGGGTCAGTGATAAATCATGGAGTGATGTGTTTCTCTCCTTCCGGTGGCGCTAAAGGACACCCCTAGACCCTATTGCAGCCTATTATTACCTGCACATTGTGCGAGTGGCGTTTTACGTAGACCTGTCGGAACATGCAAAAGCACGATATCAGACGATATCCGAAGGTTAAGTGGTAGTACTGTGCTAGAGTACTGGAGCCTACAGGTGTCTACAGGTATTGTGGACGGCTGAATATACAATTTTCAGTTCAACGTTTTTCCGAACTGCCCAGCTTTGATCCAATTGGTTGAAGGGCTCGCCTTCTAATACTTACTCCTTTGAGTCGGCAAATTTGACTTTGTCAATTTGCAAATTTTCGTTCTTCTAGCGTCTTCTTGTGAGGCTGAAGTTCTGAGTTTCAGGAAATATATTCCGGGTCACTGCCGTATTTCGCGTCATGTTTGCTATTCCTTATGAGACTGGAAGGTCAATCAAATTCCTTTAAAGCACCTTCCCGCTCATACCGTAAGAAATATGTTCTGCATATCTGAATGTGTATGTACATATCTACCTGAACATCAATATCCCGATCAGCTCCTCATTGGATGCCCTGTAAAGCTGTATTCGTTCGTCGGTAACCGAACTCACCGAGCGCTAATTAGAAGATTTCTTCGACCATATAATTTTAACATTTTAACTAATGGCTCTGAGAAAATCCATGTAAGCCTCATATACGAGTTATCTACCATTTGAGAGCTTACAACAGTGTTTGACTCTAGCTTGACTCACTGGGACATTGGATTTGGATCAAAGGTGTTTACTGAGACCGATCAAAGCAGTTGCTCTGTTGGCAAAGCCAAACATTTGTACACAGATTTCTTTTCCACCTGCTTCCCCGACCTCTTTTCACCGGAACTCAGTGCCCCACATATAACCCACATAAGTACATATGTACTTAGGTAGGTGGAGAGTACCGAGCCAGACTCTCAAAAGTGGAACAATCGAATCCAGGGTGATCCCGTCAATTGACCATCTGGGTTTTGTTAGTTGCTAGAGCAGTTGCTCACCAGGAACAACTGAGATCTGTGCAACAAATCTATGTTCTATCGTGGGCCGTGGCAGATGTTGCCGGTGAGCTATCATTGCGTCTCATTTGAGGGGATTACTCAGCCTACGTCGACATGGCGCCTCATGACGCTCTTCCTCTTGCAGTCCGGATAGAAAATTCGATGATATTGTCTGGTATTGTCCTGGTGAGCCCGCTGCGAGCTTTTATACCAGCTGAGAGCTCATCGACAATCATGGGTTACCGATGGTCGCTCGATCTCTGCCGTCGCTTATAGTCGCTTGGCACCTGCAAATTAAAATGAGATGAAATACGCTCCTTATCAAGTCAGTTGATCTGCGATGTATGTACATATTTCAATGGCTCGTCTCAGTCTCAATGGAAAAGAATCACAGTTTATTGAGCGGGGACAGCCCTCAGAAAGTTTTCTATAAGTACGCCCACGCTCGGAGAGTCACATCAGTAACTGAGAACTTACAGATTAGCCACCGAATTGGAGCGCGTACACTTCGGAACGTTCCATATCCAGTCTGATTGGTAGCACGCGGCGCCCAGGCAGGGTCACAGAGTTTTTTTAGGGCTTCGTGTTCTCGTTTAAAACCAGGATCGGAGTTGTTGTCTCGTTGCCTTCCCCGCTTCTACCCTTGTCCTTCTCTACCATCTGGTCTATTTGGGGGCCATGTCGGCTTCGACATCGACGGAGACCATTATCAACACCACCGTGACTATCGACAACACGCTAGGAGCGGTACTTGTGGGGTTCGCGGTGTCCTGCGGTATTTATGGGATACTCGTGACTCAGATTTTCACCTATTTCTCCAACTATCCGTCCGACCGTCCAGTATATAAATTTCTCGTTGAGTAAATCCTTGCTTCTTCATGTCGCTGCTTGCTCATTGGTATTCTAGGTCATACTTTTACTGTACGTGTTCTCTACTATGGTATTTCGTTTCGTTTTTGACGCGTAATGAAGGATACTGGAGACGGCGGACCAAGTCTTCATAGGACATGTCATGTATTTCTACGGGATTACTAATTTCGCGAATCGCTTGGCTCTGATAACGGGAACTGTCACCTGGTGAGTAAGAAATGCCCTCTATTCGTTTCATTCTGAAACCAACTAGTCTGGGCCTAGGTCATTCATTGTGAGTTCTCGACTTGCGTTGACGGTACACGAAAGGTCTGATGGGCACGGATGTACGGAATAGCTGCAGCAAACTGTTGGGGTACGTGAGGCAGATTGTTCGTTTGTCTCTATATATCCTCATTCCCTTTTTCCAGGGCATTGTGGGCGCGATTGTTAAAATGTGAGTGTTCTTGATTTACAACAGAATAATCCCAAATGCTCATTCGTTTTCAAACTTCCTAGTTCATTTGCTCTGCGAGTATGGAGATGTAATTATCGGTCTATTTCCCTTCTTTCGTGCACTAACGTCCAATTCACAGTCAGCGAACGAAATCACTTCGTTACGGGAATTATTGTAAGTAATCAAACCCTCTTTCTTCATGGCTAATATTAACACTGTATAGTTACTTCTGGCACTCGGTGGTCTGGGTATGTCAAACACTTTCGTAATATTTCGGACGCGAACTCAATGAAACCATCTCCATTTGCAGGACTATCATGTGGTTCGTACCTGAAAATTTTTCTCAATTAGACGCGCCCTAACACACTCTATTCTTCCATTACAGCATTCACGATCAAAGCGTGAGCATCAGATGCGGCATCTCTGTTATTCCACATGCTGAAGGCACTTCTAGCTTTGAACTTCCTGGAGTGTTTGATGTGGTTAAACTGAGGGTAAGTATTCGTTTCCGTTTCAATACGTTTCAGTTTAGGATTCTTACACTTTCCC
The DNA here is from genome assembly GCA_003987895.1 of Neonothopanus nambi. Taxonomy (NCBI): domain Eukaryota; kingdom Fungi; phylum Basidiomycota; class Agaricomycetes; order Agaricales; family Omphalotaceae; genus Neonothopanus; species Neonothopanus nambi. The sequence goes on from RCHF01000300.1 coordinate 148,475, forward strand.
AAAACTCAGGTCCTAGGGACCACGTCGCTAGGTGTTGGGGTACTTACAGATATTTTAACGGCTGCTGCGCTTTGCTACTTCCTGAACCGGCTGCGCACAGGCCATCGGCAGTAAGAATTCGCGTTAACACAGTTGTATGAAGTTGTTAATCTCTTGGGCCAGATCCGACTCATTGGTCGCTAGTCTCGTCCGATATGCGATTAATACTGGTGCCCTAACCAGGTAAGCGTCTGAGTCTGTTCAAATTGCCCTCATGTGAGCTAATATACAATAAAGTGTAGTCAGTGTTACTACCTTGATTCTGGTGAGCAAAGCTTTCCGTCTTGATATCTTGTGGTCCTGCTTACAGCCATCTGCTAGTACAATATCATGCCGACCAACCTGATATTCATTGCCATATTCTTCATCTTGAGTAAATGTACGTCGAATTTATACATTTATATACTGGATCTGACCTTCTGACTGGGACTTAGTGTATGCTATCTCATACATGGCCACGTAAGTACATCATCATTCTTTGTGATTGACATGGACTAAGGAGTTACTCTCAGTCTAAATACTCGCCGTGTTGTGCGTGGTAGGGGAACCGATAGGCAAGGCGGCACTGCCAGTAACAACACGAACATGTTCCATCTTGGCACCCGAATGCCCAGTATGCTCGAGCCTATAGAAGGCTGGGAAACAGCATATACACCGTCTACCGCACACTTGACATCAAACAGAGCCTCCGTGAGTTGTAAATCTTCTATCCAGCGGAGCCCTTTCTAAAAGGTCATTAAAGAAAGAAATTTATCAGCTCAGCCCCATACAACCGGGAGCCGGAAAGTAAGCTCTCGTTTCGGACATTGCTTCCTCCGATAGCTAATCAAGCCATATTTTCCCAGATCCCATTTTATGGGCGAAGCCGTTTGAGCTTGCGGCTTTCACTGTCGGAAGAGAAAAACGACGTTCTTTAATTTCTAGTATATAGTATTCATTTGGTGTTGCAGCTTGAGGTTGCTAGCATGCAGATAGGGAATAATAGGTATACAGAAGTTACTCTTGGTCAAAATTCACTGGATTCGTCCGTGTATGGACGCAATCTGATAGATGTGTATAATTAGCTTTCACGACCCCGTTGTATTTGTGTTTTTGTTTTTAGTACCTCTGTAATCAAGTTTCCGAGGCTGAGAATTTTCGAAGACGGTGTTGGGTCTCGTGTCTGCTCACTGACGGCTTTTGGTATAGTATGCTATGTTCCCCTGGATACGTCAACCATGGTGGGTATTCTACAGCCAAGGATCACGAGGGCGCGTTTCAAGAGAAGTCAGGACGTACATAGGAGGAGACGGGAAGACACTGGTAATGTACATAGTATCCGGCGGAACTGCTGGTCACGCATTCATGGGCGGCCTGTTACAACGATATCTGGTATCACGTAAGGTTTATGTTCTGAAAGATTTGAAGATACATGTATTTCTGACGTACATAGTCCACAGTACTCAATTTGTGGCGTTTAAGCACATATACAGATAACACAGCACAACGGTAGAGACCCGACAGCGAAAATCAAAGGTACTTCTCCTTAGCCAGCTACTTCTGATTCACTGAATATTGGATCTGATAGTATCGATATTGAGGACGCACATTTACTCTATTCACGAAGGACAATATGTGCGTATATGAATCTGAAACATCTGATCGAAATATAGAAAAGGAAGAAAAAGGAAGCTTTGATAATGGCCAAGTTTTTGGACATTTGCTCCCGACACCACCTTCGTTGCCAGTGATAACGTTCTACTTGCAGGGCCGCGACTGGCCGCGAACACTGTGAGCATCCCGTACTGTACATGATTACCAGGGCCCTGGGCTGGATCTCGGGTTGACCGGCAGTGTCGGGTATCGAAGTCTTTGAGGCYGCATACAGGTACGCGGGTCAGGAGCTGTCAGCCTGAGGAGCCAGACGACTACCTGTCTTCCCGAGGTCCAGCTACATTGGCCTGGATGCGCGGATTCCAGAGATTTACTCAAGTCTGCGGTTTGTCAACTTCAACTGCAAAGGCTGCATAACGGTCCGTCRGTCTTGAACGAAGGTCAAAGCTGGAAGGGAGGGAAGGGAGGAAGACGAAGAATGATAGGAGACGATGAGGGTCGTCGGCTCACCGACCCGTGGTCAACGGAAAGATTTGCGACCCCTTTGCGTTATGTCGCTCGAGAGCCGACACGGACAATGGATCTGCCTGAAGGCCCTGAAACAGGCCGACACAAGTTTTGATACATTTCAGCGTTTAATAGGCGCCTAGCGATACAAAAATACATCTAAGCAAATAGTTCCTAGCCCGAAGCGTACGGCTACGCGTACGGTTTCTCGGTGAATCCAGGAAGAATCGTCGCATTCTGTAACTTTGTATCATAATACCCTTTCGTTCTTTGCCATTTCTGCTTCGCGAAGGTCCATTCTAAAACACGCAGCGCATTGTGTTCAGCTTTATACGTCCCAATCATAGAAAAGAAGGAACCGACCTTCCATGGTGGGGACAGGGTTTCCGCTTGATTCAAACTCATTCTGAGTGTAACCTTCACGCTTGAGAACAGGCGAGTCTTGGATAGTTGACAGGCGAACATCATTGTGAGGACTAGACGGGACAAAAACCTCGTTAATCAAAGAGAAAAAGGATTGCACCACCAACTCTTAAGCTTACCGAGAGAAGTACAAAAGCCCCAAACGATCGACATGTTGCTGATCGGCAGGTGGAACCGTGACTCTATACCGCCAAAATACCATGAGCCCTTCATTACGTCCAAGCAAAGCAATACAGGGCTAGAACGCACCGGTGGATGGTACTTTTCACGTACCCACCAGTTAAGAACTGCAGCGCGTCGCATGCGTTCACTGTAAGGGTAGCATCCTGCGGCTTGACCCACTTCCATTCACTCGTAGAGTGGTACCGAATTTGCAGCGCAGCAACTGGCTGGCGGAACAAGAGGGTGAAGCTTCCAAGATCTGGAGGACGAACAAGGAGTAGTTAGCACGACAGGCCTCTTTTTCAGTCGAGATAAGAAGATGACTCGAACCTGTATGTCCTTGAGACCAATTAGTGAGTTTCTTGTTCTCTTCTGGTGAGTACTTGGTATATTTCATGTATCTGAGGTGATCCTACAATTACGATACCCAATAAACGATAAGCTTTACATTTCGGAAATGTAACGAAGACAGTCGAACCTCGCTTTTAACCGGGTACTGGTGGATCTTGGTGAAATAGTCTTCAGGTAGTTCAAGCGCAATGGCAAGGAGTACAAAGAGGGGGTCCAAGACTTCCGAATGCAGCGACTACACGAGTATAAGCACTGGTACGGTACAACCAAGCACCGGATAGACGCACCCTAGCAAATTCCTCAATCTCCGGAAGGTTCTCCTGGACTATGGCGGGATGGTTGTGCTCAAAGTATCCGTTGAATTCTGTGATCGCCAGTGGTTTGTGAGCGGGTAATTTCAGCTGACACGGCGGCGAATTTACTCACTCGGGATATTGTATATCTCCGTCCTGTCTCTCAAGCCCGTCTCTGTATCGATGCTATAAGAAAGACGATGAGTTCAAGAATTCATTCTCAAGGCGCGAAATTTTACATTCGTCGACCCGCAGGCACATAACCATTGAATTTACCCTGATCTACATCGCAGAAGCACGAACGTCAGCGTGTAGCATAATGGAATGTTAAAAAGAACGGAACCGTACCCAATCCCTCAGGAGTGTACTTCTGTTTCTCCTCGAGCGGCAACTCGTAAAGCTCCTTCCCGATAGCGAACTGCCTGTCCACCCTCTCCTGAGAAATGTTGAAGTTCTTCACATAGAAGAAACCTTTCTCGCGCAAGGCGCTGATGAGTGTGTCAGCGAGCTGCTTCTTGCCCTCGGGAGTATTGTATAAGCTGAGGTCGATAGTGACGAGATCCGCCCAGTCGAGGTTTTCCTGTTAGAAGCGAGTGTACAATGAGCATGAAGCAGCGAAATAGAAGCAATAAAGGGACGAACTTTGGTTTCTGGGACGTATTTGAAGGATCCTAGTTGTGGTACGGCTACAGGCATTCTGGAGGATAATGGTCACGTGGAGCTGGCTTGGAAGACAAGGTGTTTGTATAGGTCGACGACAGTGAACCATGGTTCTATTTAAGAGGTTTTAAGAAACATTTACTAAAGAGAGGGCCGTCAACTGACCCGCGATTCTCGTTCTCGACATCTCACATGGATGTCACCTCATTCCAAGCTTCAATTGCGCTATAGCCCCCTTTCCGCTCCAGGGTGCAAGAAGCATCTTCCAAGTATGGCGTGCGAGATGACGAGTATGGTGAAACCGATAAGAGACTTGAGGTACTCGATAAACACCATCTTCGCCGAGTTATCTGTACAGTATCAATAAGCAGGTGGTGCCAATACGCTGACCATTTCTTGAGCTGATGAGGTGCTGAAGGATCTCTTCTGATTTCTCGTTGATGTCGCGTAACTATAATGAGCCTTTGTGAGCAATCGTATTTCAAAGAGAGGAGGCGACTGACATACTCATGCATACTCGTGAAGAAGTTCCTGAAAGACGGTCAAGATACGGTCAACTCGACTTTTAAAATCGTCGTGATAGTTGTGCCGAACCTCTCAACCTCTAACGCACCGCCTGAAATTCGGCAAGCTCTCGCAGCAGCCGTGCGCGTTCCTTCAAAAGCGCTACTGTCTTTGCATGCGGGTTCTCGTCAATGAAGTGGGAGTAGGCAGATAAATCCAACTAAGTATTAAAAATCAGAATGCTTGAGGTTTGAACAACGACATTGAGAAAGAAGCGTACCTCTTTAGCGCCGCCTGAATGTGCCTTGGCTCTGGTACGGTGACCACGACTGCTCTCAGTCCTGCTACTTCGATTGCTCTCAAACGACTTGATTTCGAGGTCTTCATCCACAGGTGCTATATAGCCTGCATAGCGAACCGAAGGGGACTCTAAACTGAAGACAGCTGAGGCATCCCGAGCTGAGTGATTTTGCATAGCTGCGCCAAAGGAGTCGTCTGGAGACGGAATTTCGTGTACGCACCTAGGTCTCGAAGAAACCAGAGGTGAAAGATGAGAAGAGGACGGCGGGTCTACTGATCCCAGGTGAAGCAAATCATGAAGGCTGTTGCTAGTGTCGGCAGTCGCAGGTGAAGAACCAGGCGAACGAATGCTTTTCCTTGTCAACGTTGTCAACGTCGTCACTGTCGAAGGACTTTGAGCCGTCGACTGACCTGCTGGCACAGTGAAATTCGGCTGCTGCAGCGTGTCATCGGCAAAAGCTTCGAGTAAACCAACTTTTCTCCCAATCCAACATAACAGTTCCCCGACAAAGACAACCTCGTTCCACTCCCCAGCAGCTAATTTTCTAGGATCAACCTTGCTCAATCCTACGTCCATTTTCAGTACATCTGTCTCGAGAACGCCTAGAAAAATTTTCATGCACTGGATTTTCGCGGTCTTGCCATCTCGGGACTTTGGCGAAGAGGCTGACTTTCGCAGTTCGGGCAATAATGGTAGACGAGCAGAGAGGATAGACTCGAGGACAGCAAGGAGAAGAGAAGGTGTAAGCTCAGTTGGAGATTCAAGGGTAATTGGAATATTCAATGCTTGGAGCAGATGATTGAGCTGGTCGACGAGATTTGCCACCATGGTCATTATTGTTCAAGGGCGCTCGTCATTGCGGGAGCCAAAAATATCCAACTAGCGCCCGTCGAGCGCTCACAATCCGTCGCTCTCTTAGTCGTTATACAGCATATAATGGTCATGAATGTGCGTAAAGGGACACGACACAATAGATGTATTCAAGGAATAAACTTCTTAAACGCGAATCCCCTCTTCTTCATCTATATCAGACTTCGTTGATGAACTGTCGTTCAATGTCGGGTCGGCAACTTCAGCCTTCGCCTTCGCCTGCAACCTTTCGTCTCGACGTTGGAAATAGAGCGTGAGCACGGCAAAACACACTGAACATAGTGAGAAGATCAATTTCACTTCTCGTAGATGGGGAGATGAAGTGACTCACTCATAGAGAAGTTAATAGCCGCAGTCGCAACGTTCCCCTTGAAGACTCTGAAACACGAAGTATGAGGTCTACAATATTCACGGTAGCAGGGCGTGAAAGTATACGGACCGAGGCTGTTCGACCTGAGGAAATATAACACTGGCAGGATTAAATGAGCAGCTATCTAATCCACACAGTCATAAGCACTCACATTGGAAGCCACGCCTGCATAACGTACGCAAACATATTGCAAGACGCAACGACAAACGAACGTTCTAAAATGCCCAGAAAGAACACACTTTGAGACACTACCCAGTCAGTCGCACCGAAGGTAACTCACTTTCACTATCAGACCCGGTCAACTCATTAGCCCAAGCCAAAATTAACCCTGATAGACCACCGGAGACAAGCGTCTAGAGCACAGCCGTTAGAGAAGTCCGCTGAAAGAGGAGTAGTACCAAGTGCATACCATGTAATACAGTGCCCACCGCCTAGCGATGTGTGTATACAGGGGCGTTGCGGCTAGTAGGATGGATACTATCATGGTCCACGTCTAAACACGAAGACATGGGTCACTCCTTGACATTCACAAAACAAATATAACTGCGCAGGCTCACCCCAGCTACAATCATCGGCGGCCAACGTAAACCCAAAGCATCCGACCACCATGCCCATGTCAAAGCTAAGAAACATCAGCTCGGGGATGAATTCTAGGTGGTAACTAAAACTGACTCGTGATGATCTGTACAGCGTTCTGCCCTAAAGGATACACGTTAATTTGCCCGACGGTGTATTTTTGATGCCCAGGAGTGTTAAAGCTCTTAAGCCAGAAAATCATTGAAGTTGAAGGTCCATTGCCGTTGTTGAACTAGTCAGGAACGATGAGCATGAAGCAGCACATGCCTCGAGAGGAAAATGATTCGCACTAGCACATAGACTACAGCAGATGGTTATGAGTCTGGGACTGAAGAAGGTCAAGGGTTTTCGGACTTACGAGGAACGAGGGTGTACAAATGCCACGTCTTGAAGAAGCCAAGCACCTGCTCACAATCACAACGGTCATCGTCCATCCCGTAAATCCGATACGTTGAGTCCACCAACTAACCTTCTTTTTCGTAAACTTCGAAGGTGGCTTCCTCCCAATTTCATCCATTCGTTTCCTGGCCATTTGCAGTTGGGCCTCGGTATACAAAAATGACGGCTTGGTGTTATGCGGGAGGTCAGGCATAATCAGGAGGCCCAGGAGACCTATGGGGATGGTGATAATTCCGTCGATGATGAATAGCCCTGAAGAAGAGGAGAATTATTAATTTAGGTCCGCTGTGACAAGGTGCAGAAAGAAAGACTTGCATTTCCATCCAGCGAGTCCGTGTACGCCATTCAACCCATTATATGCTGCCTATTGGCCAATCATCAAGGGCTGAACGCAGACAGGTAGTGTGAATTCGACAAACCGTCTGCAGGAAGCCGCTGAACATCGGACCAATAGCACTAGCAGTCTGACAAACACGTCTGAATCAGTCTTCTGTCCAGCATCCAAAATCCCAAGACCCATACATGAAAGATACACGCTCGTTTTCCCAATTCGTCACCCTTATACCAACTACCAATGACATATTGAATCGCTGGGTAAAAAGTTGATTCTGCGAGACCTGTGAAATATATAAGTGATTTTGCGGCAACATTCATAAAACAGCGACCCACCAACGAAGAACCTGAGGGCGATCAAATCGCTGAAATTCTTTGAGGTGGCGAGGAGCATCGTTAGCACACTCCAAAGAACTTCCATTGTGGGTATCTAGAGCTTGGATATTACTCCACTGTGGGCAACGGTTTGTCGAAAATAGTACTTGCCCATATGGATGGTCGCACTCTAGTGATCAAAAGACTGAGAATGAGGTAATCAGTCTACCAGCGACGGTAAAGATGAAAGGTGAACTGACTTAGATGGTATTTGCCCAATGACATACCCGCAGGTCCAAGCCGTCGTGATGTAATTCAACTGATTGCCACCTCTAAGCGGACAAGGTGAGATGAGTACTAGCTACCGGTAAGTCGAAGGAAACTTGCAGGTTAAGGCTAGGAAGGTATGAACCAATGAGCTCATATACAGAGACTAAAGGTGGTAACACTCACTCTTCTTGCATTCCCGAGACATAAGCATTCTACCCGGCAGCCAAGGAATGAGATTGACAGGAGAAGGGTCAGTAGGATCTGGAGTTCGCTTACCGTAATGTTCTGCTGATCTAGATACGTATATGAAGAAACGTATGTTAGACGCCTCATACACTTAGGAAAGATGGGACTGGAACTTATTTGCTGAAATACGAAAGAGCAGCGTAGGTCAAAAGGCAGGAATCGAGTTTTGTCAGAAATTGGCGTTCCTCTGGGGATTTGTCCCATGTATCCCTGCAGTCGTAGGAGTAATTGTCAGACAATGCAGAGTGTGGAGGCGACCTGATGAAGCCTACCAGATATAGCTTCGTAGTGGACGTGACTTGGCCTGTTTGGCCTGTAAATCGACCGAAGACATCTTTAGGACCGAAGCTGACCGCACAGTCCGGGAAAGAAAACATGCAAAAGTCAGATAGTCATATATGTACTCGCAGCTTGGCCAGGAGGATCCGGAAAGCGTCCATGATAGAGCAATTCAAGTGGCAGAAGACGTATACTTTTGACACGATATCCTAATCCCCGTCAGGAGTTCTTGTAGGGCAACCACATATTTCTGATATTACAGCACATAATTGCGCCCAGCTGCCGTACCTCAGGAAGCTAAAAAGAACAAGGCTTATCGCATCTTCTCAGAACCGGAAGTAGCACGCCATAGCACGCAACCTGATGTACTGAACGTGGAGAAAGGAGCGTATTGAACGCGATAATGGTGATGGATGAGGTGACCAGATGACCCTGCAGTATGATAGATTGTCATTTTCACTTCTTCTAGGGACTACCGAGATATTCCGAGAAATTGTAAGCTAGAATCAAAAGATGAAGATCGACTCGGAACGTACTATACGTCCCCATCGACATCCTGCGCCAACCTCCATGAAGCGTTAGGTTTTCTAGGCTATGTCCCATTCTGACTTGATAGTCGGTATGTAGGCCGAGGAATTCAGGCATGAAGAGTTAAACGAAAGAAAAGGAATATTCTATTCAGCCAGAGACCTTAGAATGCTTTTCTGTTGGCTTAGAACTGGCAGTCTGGCAAGCAAAAGTGTGTCGCGACTCGCGATTACACGTGCGCCACCTCATGTCGGACTTTCAATTGTTGCATGAGGGCAGGCTCGCTTTTTGACGCTGCATATCCTCCTTGTTCTCCTTCAAATACTTATGGATCTGGTCGCAGAATTACACGTCTTTCCAGATATCACTGGTGCTGGCTGCTACCAGACCCAAAATTATGGCCCATGATTTCCCGGATCTGTCAATTCTGTCCTTGAAGAGACTCCTTCGTCAGGCCCCTCTGTGATACTAGGAGTAGCAAAGTTCGAAGAACGGTACCGGCTATAGCTGCGAGCGCTGCGAGCTCGGACAAAGCCCGAGGTTACAAAGGATCGTTCTAGCAAATCCTACTAGCATCCATGATGACTCACTCTTACTGTATGGTCTTATCGGACTCCGGCTCAGGCATAACCGTGGCTCTTTACAAATTATTTTTTTTTTCGGCGACATGGTCCAGATTCATAATCAACACTTTCCCTCATCCTTGAACGCTAACAATGGCTCCTGTACGGAACGGACGTCTCATTTTCAATGAAATTCCTATAGGTGAAGACATCGCGTTCACAATATACCCGCTTCTAACGTTGATTTCGAATCGCAGGCTATCCCGAGCCAGGAAAGACAACCGTGTACGATGCAAGCACCACCATCGATTTGGACACCGTTCCGTTGAATGGTAGCATTTTGATCAAGACGCTAGTCCTGTCCGTAGATCCATACATGAGAGGGAGAATGCGCGATCCGAATGAGTGGTCCTACTCGGTGAGTTCCCGTCTTCAACTGGTTAATAGTAGGAAATAGTAATAATCGTCTTTACAGCCMGCGTTCCCTCTCAAGGAACCGTACGTCTTCGTGYTCTTTTTGCTCCGTGTGATGTTGACGGCTTTCTGCAGGATTGCTGGCCTTGGCATTGGCAAAGTCCTTCGATCTGAGAATCCAAATTTTAAACCCGGGGATCACGTACACGGACGGCTCAGTAAGCCAAATCTCCGTGTTGTGATGCTGCACAATCTCTGACGGCGGTTTCACCAGATTTCGAGGAATACTATATCCCGGGTGACCCCACGACATTGAAAATTTTCACGAAGACAGAACCCAGTCTGTCATGGTCGACCTATGTTGGAGCTGCAGGTATGCCCGGTAAGCAATCGCGGGCGATTCCCTAGTGCTTGTCCTCACTGTATGTGTAGGTCAAACAGCGTACTATGCATGGAAGGAGTACTCAAAGGCCAAGAAGGTATGTTACCTGTGCGGAACCGGACATTCAGTGCTTGACAATTCTGTTACTCCAGGGTGAAACTCTGTTTGTTACTGCAGGAGCGGGCCCAGTTGGAAGGTAAGGCAAAAGTAGTGAATCCATGTCTGTGGCACGTCGCACTTAAGTTAGATCCTTTTCAGCATGGTCATTCAACTGGCAAAGCTCGATGGCATGAAGGTCATCGCCTCTGCTGGAAGCGATGATAAGGTAGCGTTCTGCAAGGAGATTGGTGCCGATGTCGCCTTCAATTACAAAACAACCAGCACGGAAGATGTTTTGAAAAAGGAAGGCCCTATTGATGTGTGAGTGATTTTCTATTGGCGTCCTGGAAGACACCAAGCGCTAACGTATCATAATTCTGAAGTTACTGGGACAATGTCGGAGGGTCACAGCTCGACGCCGCACTCGGTAATAGTGCACTTCATGGGAGGGTCATCGTTTGTGGGATGATTGCTGAGTACAACGACAAAGGGGGTGTTCATATGAATGTATGTCTTTACACTCATTAAACGCACAGGGGGCTGAAGACTATCCTTCCTTCACATCCACAGAACCTACGACATATCGTTAGCAAGCGTCTTGCTATAAACGGTATTCTCGTCTGGGACCTCGCACCCCGGTGGGGAGAAGAGTTCTTTAACACCGTCCCCAAGCTACTTGCTAGTGGACAGCTCAAGTTCAAGGAAGACATCACGAGAGGTTTGGAGAAATCTGGGGAAGCGCTCTTGGAAGTGCTGACGGGGAAGAATACCGGTAAAAAGATCGTTATTGTGGCAGATGATTGAGGGCCTTTTAATCGAACGAAGAGCTGAATATATGGATATAGAGCAAGAGAGTCGTCAAGGGATTGAAGGGCCCAAGTTTGACGGTCCGATGAGTAAACATTCAAGACTGAATGCAGAAAATGTGCGAGCCAAGTCGACCTACGGAGCACTATACTTGCCTATAGCGTTCACCAGCCGTACGCGTACGCTGCCAGGTGGGAGAGGCTCAGAGAAGACCCAATGGCATCTTGCCGCTTACGTGATCTACTCGGCTTTAGACTTGAATTCCTCTCATTGCTTAACCAAGTACCACCACGTAAGGTTTGTATTTATGCTGGCTACAAATCCAGTTACTGTCTCCTGTTGGCTCTACATGTAATCATATAGCCAAGTCCTCATTAACCACCGCCCTGCTCTCCCGTGGTGCATTGATTTTCGCAGTAGGGCATCTGATACAAGTTGATATGGCTCATCGCTTCCAAGTTTCGGCAAGAAACTCGTGAAGTGAAGAAATCACCATATATTAGGTGAGTGTGGTCCTAGCGGCCCACAAACCGACCTTGACATGGCAAAGGACATCGCAGCTGATACTGCCGCGATAATTTCACTGGCATTAGAATGGGGTCTGTACGGTACGTCTTCAAGTTTACACGCTCGCTATCTATTGACACGCACGACTTACATACTCTCTGGCTGGTCTCCCCCTCTGGCAGGAATGTCGGTCTTCATGTTTGGAAACACGATGCTGGTGCTGTGTTATGAGTCGCCGGTTGTGAATCGGAAGATGATAGCCATAACATCCGTGTTCTTTCTGCTGAGCACGTCGGTAAGCCCTGCACATCCTTCATCCGTCACATCTTAGCCTGAGCCCACATTTTCTCCCACTCTATCCTTTTTTTTCATTGCCATCGTCATCGAAATGCGGCCCCAACCTACGTAGCATGCAGTCATCGACCTGGTCCGTATGAACGACGGCTTCGTGAACGATCGAGATACATTCCCTGGAGGACCCGCAGCATTCTTCGACGACGCAAGACAGCACTTTTTCCTCATAAAGAATGCGATTTATTTCATACAGACCGTAGTCGCAGATGGTGTTGTGGTTCGTCATTTTTCTCCCACTAAATTGTTTCACGGACAGGTTATGGTTTCTAATACATCCCCAACATTGCAGATATACCGATGCTATTCAGTTTGGAGGACATATAAAGCCATATTGTTCCCTGTAATTCTGTGGTGTAGTGTCTTCGGTGAGAGTCTTCTACGCTTTCTCGTAGTTCTCGCACCCATTGATGATTTGATTCTCGTAGCTACCGGCACGGGTGCCCTCAATTCCATCGCCGCAGCCTCACGTTCAGGCGGCGCAGAGATTTTGGTATCAGCAAAATTGATGTCTTCATTGTATCTGTCATTCTTCGGGTCATCATTGGCGACAAACTTGATAAGCACAGGTTCGTTCGCGTTTCTCATGTACTCCATCCTCTAACTCATCGCTTAATACTTCATCTCCGCCTCCTTTCTTTCTCGGAATATAGCATTGCTAGCATACCGAATATGGCGTCTAAACCAAGATATAGCACAGTATCGTGTAGATACCCGAGGAGACTTCCTAATGCCCATCTTTCGAGTCGTCATTGACTCTGGAGTCCTCTACTCCGTGACCCTCATCGTCACTCTTGTAACGTACATTATACAGTCGAATTCCGTGAACATCGCCTTGGACATTGTGAGTACTTCACGTTAGCTATATCACCTCCGCAACTCAAACTACACACTTATCCTACCCAGCTCATGCCAATTATGCCAATCGCCTTCTACATGATCATCATCCGTCTCTCCCGCGCCCGTGAAGGTCGATCAACTTCCCGTTCAAATCACACAACTCCTGGCCAAGGCAACTATCCTCTTCGACCCGTTCAGATACATATCTCGCAACTGTCTCATTCAATGAAAGACGACGCTGAAGGTCAGGGTAGAGGGACAGGAGCTACAAATGACCTAGAGCTCGGTAACGACAAAGGACTCGAAGTTCGGCCAAATCCGTATACTCATTCATCCCCGTAACGTCTGGCTCAGGCACGGATTTGAGTGGCCTGGATGAAGCTCGCTGTAGCAAAACTGAGAATGTGTAAACCGGTCAATATACCTAGTACCGAACCCGTGAGGTTCGACGCTTGTCGAGGAGCTGCGGATAATACTATTTACTACTACTACTACCTACACACCTACTTACCTCCCTTGATTCCTTGCCGTTATTCATGAATGGGACCTTGATCTAGGACAGCTTCAAATTGTTTTAGGTGTCCAGATTTCTACCAAATCTATTGAATTTTCAATTTTTCTTAATCAGTACTGTAGCTTACACAAGCAATGCGACCCACATTCACCCACATTCACCCCCGTGAACTTCTCCGGATCCAACCCGAATGCTTACGCGTAACGCTGGCTGTTGAACTGGTGACTTCGCTGCAAAAGATGGTATAGTGATATAAATAATGATTCGTCGAATCCACTTACTAAGACATTCAAATGGTGAGCCGTATACCCACTCTTCCGAATTCCCTTTCCTTCTTCCCGGAGATGCTTTGCATCTAGCGTCATATATATACATAGGATGTTTGACAGCAGCCTACACATCCTACATCTTCCTCAACCAGTTACATCTATTGCATCATGAAAGTGTTGGTATTTGGGTGCGTGAAAGCCTAGCTGCGTTCAAGTCTCGCGTTTGCTGAGTCTCGTTCTTTGTTGCATACAGCGCCGCTGGATTCATTGGTTTTCCTGCCGCTCAGGCCTTGACGAGAGCAGGACATATTGTCTATGGGCAAACGCGTTCTCAGGAGAAAGCTAAGAAACTCGCGGCCGAAGAAAGTGCGTTTCAAATTAGCAGTTTCACTCACACGAAGACGGGAGCTCATCATCTTTGCCACCTATCTTTAGTTATTCCTATTGTCTGCGACTTTGAATCAGATACTTGGCACTCTCTCATTCCCACCCTCGACGTCGTCATCGAAGCCATTGGCGGTACTGCCAACATCAAAGTCACCTCTGACCAAATCTTGCAATCTGTCACCAAAGCCGCGCAACAACTGCGTCCAGCCCATGCGCCGAAACTCACGTATATCTATACCTCCGGCACCTGGGTTCACGGTGAAGATCGCGTTAATATCGTCACTGACACCACACCCATCACCAATCCAGCGGCATTGGTCGCCTGGAGACCGGCGCAGGAGCAAGTCGTTGTAAAGAGCGAAGCGCTCAATGGGATTGTCGTGAGACCGGCGTTGGTATACGGACGCTCCGGATCGCTCCTTTCCATCCTCTTCGGTAAGATCAAGAGCGAAGGAAAGGTAACATGGCCCGGTACACCTGGTGCCAGATTCGCTCTCATCCATCAAGACGATCTCGCCGATTTGTATCTCAAATTAGCTGAGAACGCAACGATTGCTGGAGGAAAGATATTCGATGCGGCGAATGACGTTACCGAGTCGGTGGATGCGTTCTTGCAGAAGATGGTAGAGCTATCTGGGGTGAAGGGCCCGTATGAGTTTACAAAGCCCACGAATCGTGAGTTTTTCGTACCTTTAATTATGTCTCACTTAGATCTAACTTGTGTGGTCGCGATTTAGCCTTCGAGCTCGCCATGAGCACGACCAGTCTCGTCAGACCCTATCTTGCTCGCGCGCTATTGGGATGGCAGCCACGCAAAGCGGGTCTCATAGATGGTGTAGCAGTTTACTGGGCTTCATTCCAGGCCTCCATCTGAAGGTGATCCTTAAGGATACCGTCATGTACATATCAAGCCTGATTACATTGGTGTACTTGTATCGCAAGTTTTCGAAATGGAAGTGAAACCTTCATACACATATGCTTAGCTTCGACACACCGATCGGTTGAGAGTCTCAAGTTGCGAACACGGTGGAACATATCCACAATTTCGATATATAGATCGTACATCGCGCTGTGTTTTGTTGAAAATGTCAACATTCCTTAGTCCTTTCAATGGGACCTTGTGCCGGTTCTCCTCCTCCTCCTTTCCCGCTTCTAATTAACTTGAATCAAGTCACGGCACCCAAAGATTTGCATGCTCGTCTGTCATGAAAATTAAGATGTCATTAAGTCTATATATGCGTTCCGTATCTATGCCAGTATGCAGCATACAACAAATTGAGCGTGTGTAACATTACTCGAAGCAGCCTTTACCGCTGCAGTCGATCTACCCCCTGGGCCTGGGGCTCCAAATATAAGTCTATGGGTATGTGGCAATCTAACCACTTAACACAATATTAGTGAGAATATCTACAATACGTTTTAGGCCTCGTCCATGTCCAACATCCTTGACACAACGTTATAGGTCGTAAAAAACCCGTAAATCCATAATCTAGTAAGTTTTGAATCACACCACAGCAAATACCCGCCTATCACGAAGGAATCGAGATACGAATAAGAAAGCCGTACCAACGAGCGCCATGATACCCTATGTATGCACGATGCAACAAATTAAAGAGTGAACTCAGCGTCAGCGTCCCATCCCACGACAGCCTGGCCAGGAATAGCTAAGGAGGTACTCACAGAAAACAATATCAAGTGTCTAAAATTAGTCTCGTTCTGCGTGCGAATAAACACACCACCAATAGGTGTCCCTGCGAGTGTTGCAGACGCCATGAAGACGTACGTTCCTCCTATACGCGCACCTACTCTATCTAGAGGTGATATTTCCGATACGCAGGACTGAACGGTGACATTATGAGTCAGTCAATAAGCCAAAGCGGTGAATTTGCGGCCATGAGTACGTACGGGTGTAAGAGAAAAGAACGGTCCTGAGAGGGCACCATATAGAGCGGCGAATGCGATGAGATTTGATTCCGCGAATGAAGTGTACCATACAGCCAGTATGAGAATCGATGAAATCAATGTTGATACGCAAAGAATGTTGAACCTTCAAAGTTATTTAAGTGTATGTATCAGCTATCAGACTGATCCGTTCATTCCAATTACTAAAGACCTACCTTCCTAGACGATTTGCGATAAGCCCCGGGCTCACCCTCCCAAATATCGACGTAGCACACAAAATCGACAAGTAATAAGGGTTAATCGTAGAATCCGGATTCGCCACCGCCGCAGAAAGACCAACATAAAAGAACGGATTGAAAACCGCGAAAACCGAAAACCAGCAACCAATAGCTAGAAACACATATACCGGATCTTTGAACGCGTTAAAATCAAAAAGTCGATTGAGTGGTGGGAATGGTTTTGCTGGTCTTCGGGCTTTTATTGTGAGAATACCGATTATGTAGCAGAATAGTACCATGAATGCGAATATTCGGACTGTCCAGCCTGTGTAATAGAATAAGTAAGTGATTATTATCAGTCCATGTTATTTAAAGTTATGAATAAGATGACGCGATTTACCGAATCCAACCTTCGGTATCAGTCTGTCGATCATTATGGGGAATACGATCCCTCCGACACTTGCACCAGCGGTGAGACAGCCCATTGCATAAGGCATGTTGTACTTGAACCAGTGAGGTATTAAAGCGATAGATGGGAAGAAGCTATAATCAAGTCCCTGTTAGTTTCTTTCAACAACGCCCAGAGATCTGTCACGCGCAAGACTAACCTAAAACTTGCTCCGAAAGCAAATAGCACGGCTTGACACAGAAATTGCTGATATATATGTTGAGGTTTCGTTATAGAAAGCATGAATAACGAAAAAACGACTATAACGCCGCTGCCAGGTAATAGGTATCGCGGACCAATGGCATCGAATACTGCTCCGGCAACTCCAGCACCTACGATGCTATTATTCAGTGCCGATACTACGAGATACAAGAGGGATTGAAGCTTACATGTGTATAGAAGAAAGACTTGCAAAGCACCAATCATAGATATCAAAGTAGGCGAGTAATTTGACAAGTACACGTCATTGTAGAAGTCGGAGAACGCGCCATAACCGTTTACGAATCTGAAAATCTCGAGGTCAGAAAGTTGAAACTGAAAGAAATTGATTCAATAAGATAAGATACTCACCCAAATGTACCAAACGATATCAAAGTCGTTCCGAGAACGACAGTCCAGGCTTCAAAGCCCCCGTCTGGTGGGTCAAAGTTTCCATCTACTAC